>JAQFYR010001252.1:0-10429 GCA_034694985.1 Campodea silvestrii
CAATGTGTTGAAACTGAAAATTTCTTATTGATATTACGTGAAAAACAGCAATGATTTGCATGAGTGTCTCCTTTGATTCAGCAGCACCTAATGGTGAATGTCAGCAGCTTTCCAACATAAATACGTTTTTCCAGAAGAGCGACTATTATCGCAGTGGTGATGTTGGAGGGCGTGAACTCTAAAATAAAACCGTTGTAGCAATGCTTTCGACCGTTCTCTTGTTAGTGCTTTTGTATTTCCGTAGCTAGATCAGCAATTACAGGTGCTTTTAAATGCAAATATATGTTATAGATCAATTACTGTAACAGACAAACGCAGTCGCTATACGACAACAGTGATGTTATTACTTTTGAAACTGGGTAAACTACGCAGCATGCCTGATGAGTCCTGAAGGGACGAAACCTCGGTCGCATGCCAAACCTTCCCAAACCCATATTCCATACATAGGTGAAAGTAGTCCCCTGAGGGACTAAAGGATTGTAAAACACATGTATACTTGATCGTATCATCCTCTAAAATTCAGTACAATATTTACATAATAACAATGATGTTGTTCAAATCAATCTCTTCTGCTGCAAAAATCGATAACTTCGGCAATCATAAAAAATGACATAAAGTGTTAAGTTTCATTATAAAAATATATAACGAGCAAAATATATCTGAAACTTAGACTTCAAGATACTGCTGTATTGAGTATTGATAGCTTCTATATTTGGTCAGTTACTCGTGGATCCCAGGAGATACATTTGTAAATTAATATAATCCTAATAAGACTTCCAACCATTTTAATTGGATTTGATTGCCATTAATATTATAATTATGCAAACAGATTTTCTGTTAATTTTTTGTGGAAAAAAAAGTCTTGAATAATTTCTGTCCTCCAATAATCCAGAGTCTAGATACAAGTCCTTGGAGGAAACAGTGTTCCAGATCAGTTATTTTTGCTCTAAAGATTCCTCGTCATTTAATTATCTAGAACTTCAAACAAATTCCATCAGATTATTTTACAGGTATGAAATATAATTACAGAAAAATGTAATTAGTTTTGCGGTCTGGTGAAAGCAATAGGATATGCTCGTGCTGTAAGAGTGTAGAAAAATATATTTCTTCGTTAGATACGTGCCGTCGATCTGCATAATATTGAATTAATGAAACGAACATTCCAATTATTAATCCAGTGGAATACCGTTAGATGTATTATATCAATCCGTGTTTTACGCCATTTCCCTGAAGTAAGGAATATATTATCATAATATCTGCACCATGACAAGTTCTGAATCACACCATTAAAAAAAATCTTAAAACATTTAGAAATGAAATTGTGAATCAGATTTAATGGCTGGAAGGATGATAATAATTAGTTTATCTTTTTCGTAGCCCATTGCTGGGAGCTTTCGAAAAATCTTTTCTGCCATTCGGAACCGTTAAAGGCGAACTTCCATAACCGAGTGTGGTGATTGTTTACAGCGTTCGAGATCATATATATTTAAATTTTCTCCCAAATAGTAATTTAAGTATTTAACCAAGTTATGCTCACTCCAATAGACTGGAATAAAAGGTACTTGTTGTCATAGTTAAAAGTTGGTTACAGATACACTGAATGTCGTTTCAAACATTTTAAAAATAAGTCGTCACTAGGAGGAAATTTCACCCACTCGACGCTTGTACTGCAGCAAGCTGTTTTGGAAATCCCGTTCAACAAACATGTGCTGGCTTTTTAAATACATTTTCAAAAATATGTTGCGTGGTCTCTTTATTTTAATGATATTTAGTTTTCAGAATAATTCTATTTTAATTATACTAATTTCTTGTATGTATATAAAAGTGTAAATAATCAGGTAACTATATTAAGATTCACATAATTCCGATTTTAGTTAAAGCAAAAAGCACTGAGAACAGATTCCAATGTTTCATTCCATTGAAATTTAGGGAAAATAGGATATGCCACTATTGCCACCCAATATGATGAAATTTTATTCTTCTTTCTGCCAATTTATTAATGAACAATCGTGTCACATCTTGAGAAATTCTTGTTACCGAAGAAAAATATTAGACACAAGAATACATATTATCCCTGATTATAATATAAGTGTACATGTATAACTGATAATAAGAATCTACCACGAAACTTGCACGAAAAATATTGTAGTGGTGTGAGCGTTATTCTAGAATTTAAAATGAACATATATGTTGTCATTTTTTGTTTACAAAGCAAATAAAAAATAACTTTCCGTTTTTAATGGTAAAAATAAAATAAAAAATTACTTTCTATATTTAATGGTAAAAGTAAAAAAAAAAAGTACTTTCCATTTCTAATGGGAATTACTTTCTATTTCAATGACAACTAATGTTAGAAAGGGAAATTCAATGATAAAATATTTTTATAATCACTGTAGCAAGGAAAACATAACAACTGAAACCAAATCTATAAACATCATGCTAATTTCGAATGAAATAAAACGTTCACAGTATTTGAGCTCTTCCAATCTCATGGGAATTTCATCAAAAATTGTAGGTCCATTTTATTCCAAGTTTTCTTCCCGCAAAGTTGAAAGCACTTTTATTCTTTCTCTTTAAATGCTAAGCAAACGTTCTCTTCTTTTCCTGCAAAGTAATACGGGCGTATCAGAGAAAAAGAAAAGGGAAGGTCGAGTATTTCATTAACTCCAACATTTCGGTCAACCCTTTACCAAGAGTTCAAAGTATATACAGTGAAGATCATCTTTAATGGAGGAAGGATTGATTATGAAAAAGACGTAACTGCTGGCTCTGGGGGAAATTAAAATGATAAGATAATTAAAAAAAAAGACGTTCTAAGGCACAGTCTACTTTTAATGGTAGTTTTGTTTTACGGATTTCTTTTTTCTTCTTCTTTTGTTAATCAAATTTGAAAGGGGAAATAAATTATTTGGTGCATATTCACACAGAGAGAAAAGTATTAAAAGCAGTTGAGGTGTTTTGGCAAATTGCAAGGAAGAAATTGCTTTTCATTTGTTTTTATGGAATGGTTAAAAATATGTTTTACGTTATCGCAATTAGGGCAGAAAGATATTAAGTTCATTTCGAATGTTGCGTAGGGTTACTGTAAATTAAATTATATGGTGGGTATGTAAGCCTTTGGGTTAAGGTATTAAAGCTGTGGTTGAGTTTTTAGTTCTATGTCTTGTAATATTGAAAAAAAAAAAAGAGAATGGATTAGATTTTTAGTTTTTTGTGTGTGATGCTTATTTCATATACGATAGCTACTTCACATTGGTTTACTGGCAGTGCGAATTACTACACACGATAAATCGATAATGGGAGTCCGGAGGGGGGGGGGGCAAGGGGACACTTGCCCCCCTGGACTTTTGTGCTGCTAAAAATGATAAAAACAAAAGGAAAATTTCAAAATTTCGGTGAAAAAAAAAACACTTAAAAACTGCACTTTTTGATATGAACTTTCTTATATTTCGTCCTATAGCTCTGTTCGGGCTTTACCGGTCGTCGACTTCGAAATATTTACAAGTTACGACTATAAGAAATCATAGTAATTCTACAGTAAAATATTATTATTTCTGCTCGTGTTAATATATCTCTCACTGTTAACAAATAAATTCAACAGATATTATTTAAAAACAACATAATTACAAAGTACAATGCATAAATGTTTCCCGAAACTTGCTTCCTCCCTCCTTGCATTATCTTCTGCAGTCGCCCATTCATACAGTTGCTGAAGTATTTTTAAAAGTGCACACTGAAGTGCCTTAAATAATGACTGTATTACTGTTAGTATAACTGTCAGTAGTATTTTTGGTAAGTTTGGATAATGAGAATAGCAATTGAACGAGGATCCATTAGCATTTAAACTGTCCACTGCTGCTGATGTCATGCCATCTATGATCCATGCTAGAGTTTATCGATTCTGTACCATAATTTTCTAAATCAAAATTACAAACTTTCGCCTTCTTAAGACGGTAAGTTATTTACAGTTTATATTTCCTGTACTGATCTTTGAGCTGTCAGTGATATTATGGCATTCACAAGAAGGACAATTAAACAAAATTACTTTTCTATTGTTATGAACTGAAGTAAGAAATATTATTTTACGGAATTGTCGGTATCAACAATTCTGAGCTCCGGTGATGCAGCATTCGACTTTAACATACGCTGCACTATATTTGACTACTGTAACTATATGGGGCTTTCCCAGAGTCCCAAATTCTTGAATTTCCGATCGCACGGTAATAAATTTTTCACGATGAGTCGCGTAATTGGTGAGATACTGTCATTGGTGCATTCCGATCAGAAGTATCATTGATATGATGGCAATAGTCAAACAGCGCTATTGTCATTGGTCTGTCCGTCAGATTGATGATTTATGATGGACGCTATTTCGCACATCCCCGTGTTCAGTTCGCGTATAGTCAGAACGAAGCCAGCTAACTTTTAGTCAGCATCTAAGTATTTTATTTAACGTCGTATTTTACCGAAAATTTTGTCAAATTTTAAGAAAAGATGTTGGGACTTGGGGGTTTCAACATGGAATAAATTTCCGTCAAATAAGATCTGAAATGAAAGTGTGAATACTGAGTGAAAGTCAGCTGGCTTCGTAATGACTACACGAACTGAACACATAACTTGTGCAGATGTCACACGGAGGTTTTTTCTGACCAATGATGTCCATGTTTCAGAAATTTAATAGGGAAAACGACGTGAAGCCATCTGTACAACACAATTAGAAGCTTTGTTGATTGACAAATAGAATCCCAAGATAGTCCTCTTACCCCAGCAAAATTTCACAGCAGATTGAAATCTCATGCAAAAAAAATATATTCATTTAAATATAATCCTAGTCTAACGTTCTATTTTTTGTTGGAGCAACTGGGGGTTATCGGTGCTTTTGGATCTTCATCGCTAAATTAAACTTGTAGATTTCCAGACATTTCGTCTATATTAATGACAAAGGCTGAGTTAAATGTCTAAACCGACATGAAAACACTTCATACAAGTTCTGGATCTCTTTCTGTAAAATGGTTTTTCATCAAAGTATTCTTTGTATGTTACATTTTATTATCTGGCTTTTATTACGTTATTATGTGAATCTACTTTGGAAATCATGTTCAGTTTATAAATATGCGTAATTCCGCATACATACACACCTAAAGAAGATTTTGGGATTTTAAATATAGATGAAAGATCTTGAAATCTAAAGATTTCGTTTGTAGCCAAGTAGTGGAGATCCAAAAACTTGTTACGTACCTGGAGACTGTTTCATAGTTCACTGAAATAGTTAAGCAAATCATCTCGTTTTCATTTCTTTCAATATTTTAAAATGAATAATATATTAGATCTAGGTTATCTTGGCCGAATCTTACATTTTTACCTTTCTCTTTTGAAAAATTGAGATGAAAAACATCCATATGAAAGATACCTTGCTAACAAGGGATCTATACGAGATTTCATTGTATGGTAAATATTTTCATGAAGCTTGACAATGTATGAATATGATGTAATCACTGTTATGTTTCAGTTACCATTTATCTCAAGGCTGTGAATCTCTAGTGGCGATACTCATACTATATAAGAATAACCAGATATTTTGCAGTCTCTCCTCAGAAGTCGCCCCAAAAGTAGGCAATGTTATGTTGTATCAACAAAACCACAGCGACCCTTTAAAATGATTGTAGAACTATAGGTTTACTATAGGAACTATAGGTTTCTTTAACTATAGGTTTAACTATATGGTGTATAGAACTATAGGAACTATAAGTTTCGTAATACATATTCGGCATACTGTAATATCCACATACGTTCTACGCACAACATCAAAATAGAACACGAAAGAACCAACATACTTATGAATCTATGTCATATACTGTATTATTGCTTTTAAAATTCAAAGGATCGTTAATGTCAATTGCATAAGAAACAAGTACAAGATTTGCAGCAAGAAAAAAATAGTTTAATATTTCCAAATGACGGCTGTTATACATTTGAATTTCCAACTAATACGAAGATGTCAGCATTAATGTCATGATGTGTACTGTATCCAGGAAAGTTACTGTGTAACAAAGTCCTGAAGGCTTTTACCTCTTTTGTTCTATTCATTCAGTGATAGGTATATCAGTTACATGTTTTATACTGCAAGTTTATATTTCTTCCATTTCAGTACACTTTCTTGCCTCGAATCAGCGTAGAAATCTCAACCTTGTAAATATATGTATTTTTGTAATGAAATGTTTTCTTTGTCCTTATTGTTACTGTAGATGTTTTCAATTTGAGTTCCTTTCTGCTATAAACACTGTCTCTGTTTCTTGATTGATACAAGGAGTATTCAATACCATTAGTTTATTTCATTAGATTGATCTTTTAAGGGAGAAAAAGTGACATTTTCTTGACAAATGCTTGAAAAGGTATCTATTTGATTTACTTACACTACGTCGAGCGTAAATATAAAGAGAAATTCTATTAGGTAGAAATATACTCTGTTATTTTTCTTGTCAACCTTCTACAAACACAATGAAGGAGATTTAACAACTGTGTTGTTCTTGTTCTCAAAGATTAAATTTTGTAGGCACTGGAAATATTTGGTAAGAAGATTCATTTATTATTCTTTTCTACAAAATAAAAAAAACATGTATTATTTGTTCACTGACGTATTTCAATTGGTTTTGTTGTTGTTATTATTGTGGTTGTTGTTAAAATGTCAGAAAACTTTCATAACAGGCATGTTTTATCACATAAAGCTAACAGTAAACAACTTCGGATCGGATCGGAGCTGAATAATTCTAAAGCATCTTATACCCACTACGTCGGAACGGGTCGAATCGAATCGGAACGGAAATGAATGAACGGTATTTCGTGAATTTACTAAGTTAGGAGTACGCACACCACGTCGGAGCAGATCGGATCGGTACAGAACGGAATTTTCAGTTTAACTCAATGGTGAGAATTTTTCCGTTCCGTTCAAATCCGATCCTGCATAGTGTGCGGTTAGCTTAACCATTTACAGTAGTGAAATGGGAGATTTTTCTGACTTGTTTCTATCCAATCCGACATGATGTGCAGTCTTTCCCGTATATGAATGCATGTAATAATTTTTCTTCGTTTTTGTTCCGATCTCATATGTGTGACGTAGTGAGAACTTAAGTGGTAGTTTAGGGGCTTTAAATCAATTTAACTTTCTCGAATTATTCAATGTTTAAAAATGATTAATTCATTTTGTAGAATTTCTGATGACAAAATTGTATAATTCATTGAAGGGATATTTTATTTTGTATTCTTTGTACTAATACACGTTGAAATCAATCATTTTGAAAAACATAAAGTTTTGCAGATAAGCAAACACCAATTGTTTGTTAATTTTAACACAATAGAGGAATATAATTTCGGATTTTCATAATATTTTTGGAAACACCGATGTTGTGAAAAACAAGGCTACCACGCGCGGTATACTATTTACACTGGAAGTCGTATCTTGGTTGTAAATATTTCTAAAACATCCGAATGAACAGAAATTCTGAAATATGTGTATATACTCTTTAGAAACAACGAAAAAAATTGTTATTCACATGCTAACTAACACACATTATAAACTTTAGTGTACACTACTTTCATAATTATAGCAGTTTTACAGCTGTGGTGAAGATTCAACATTATCCTGAATCAAATTCACGTTACCGCGTAGAAGAAGGCTGAGCAACTGGGAATATTTTGATTTTTGATCATCACTTTCACTATTTCGAAACGATATTAAAGTTTTATAATACACAGTATGTACGTGAGTCTGAGAAACAGTCAAACAAATCCTAGCTTAAAATGTGCAATGTGTTATAATATATAAGGCTGCTTTCTATATGGCAGAATATTACTGTTTCATTAAAATATTACGATATCTTCAAATTAATAAGCTCAATGTTTGTCGGACGGCAGTATGGTTTGTCGAATTGTGGAATAAATTCATCGGTACATACTCAAGATTTTTCTCATGCAATTATTTCAGGTTGTGTATACGTTCATTTAATATATTATTATTTCATTATCTTCCATTAAAATTTACTGGTTATTTTCCGGGAATTCGTTATAATTTTCCATTTCAATATTCCAATTCTATATTGTCGTTTCTAATTGATGTTTGATGTAATGCATTAGTGCTTTTTCAGGAGCTGCTGTCACGCCTGTCTGTGCATTATTTTGTACAAAATTCGCAAATTCTGTTGTGTGTATTGTTGTAGGACATTAAAATAATGTCGTGCTCCTCCAGATTGCATTTATTACAACAAATTAAAGCAAACACCGCATATACGAAAGGAAAAAATAAAGCTTTTTGTTATAAAATATACGTGTTGATAATAATTTGTATATTATTACTCCTGATATTACTAATAAATTATTTAAATTTCGGCGCTATGCTTCTACGAACCTAATAGCACTCTATTTCCATGCTATCAATTTTTATAGAAAATGAATAAATAAATAAATAAAACTACTGTAAACCAATGCTTTTAATTTTGGTATTTGCTATATTTCCCGGAATGGTCTACACACTACTGCCTGCTGCAGCATAATTTATAGTGACACTGTGAAATTCGTACTGCGATATGCTGTTCCATCGACATAAAAATAATTCTGACTGATGAGATATATTAGTGGATTGTACTTTACAGTGGAGTTACTGTGGAGTTTGTAATTTCCACAGGTAATTACAACCGTGTGATTATTGTACTATCAGTGTGATTAAAAGAATCTCTCACGGGAGAACGGTCTCAGGTGTTCGGACCGATTTTTTTTCAATAATGGCAAATTGTAGGGGCTACCCTCCCTGACCAACTACTCATATGCTGTTCGCCTGCAGAAAAATATTTCAGCGAGAAATTCTCTTGAAAGTTCTATGTTAATGCACTTATAAGAAATATATGTAAAGAATTCTCCGATTTTACTCAAATGTTGCGGAAAGTAGGCCTACAAGAATACAGTATAATCGTTATTCAAAATCTTTTTCAGTTTTAAAAAATACGAACTGTTGCTAAAGTTACAGGGTGTGGAAAATCCGAAAATATCACTTACTCGTGAAAAACAGTATTATCGTATTTTTCAAAACGGGAAAAATTAATTTGATAAGGATCACATGCTTGTACTTGGGCAAAATTTGAGCAACTTAAATTTTTTACATGTATTTCTTGTGTACATTAACAGGCCAACGGCATAATTATGAGGTGTTGTTCAGGGAGGTTGTTGTTACAATTTCCAATTATTGAAAAAAAAAAAAAAAAAAAAAATATTCAGACTGAAAACTTGAGACCGTTCGGTCCGTTCCCACGTCAGTATTGACATTAATTTTGATTCGCGAAATGGCTTGTTGTCTCAAGATGTCGTAATTTCCAAGAATGGAAATTTACTTACTGTAAGCAGTATCTTACTTTAACTGATTTATTATGTGTACTTTTACTTTCGAATCGAAAGTAAAATATGGGAAATAATGAGAAATATTCGATTATAATTTAGTGGGGAAATATCATAATGGAAATTGGAGTTATTTTCAATAGCTTTTAATTCAGTCTATAAAAAGTGTATCTTTCACCTAATGAAAGTATTTTCAAACCTGATATAAGCATTTTAGCTGGCAAAGAGATTGAAGTTCAATTAAAACATCACTTCTCTATTAATTTGGTTCATTTCACCAGTTCGGCACACAGCATAGTTCGAATGAACCTACCTCCCTTTTCAAGGAATAATATACATTGCATCACAGTTTAAAAATAATGTTTGTGTACCGAAATGGTAAAATAAACTAAATTAATAGAACCGAGACATTTCATTGAACATAAGTATGTAAAATTTTCTCAGTTATTCCCATTCATCAAACAAGAAAAAGAGATACTAAGAAAAAAAGTGGCATGAATAATATATACATTGTAACTAGGTTAAAAGCAAAGATATATGATTTGTATATGTCATCGAACAAAATGCAAACAAGCGCCTTCAGTGCCCACTGGCATGCAAAACTGTATGACAGCATTCTTGAAGGGAACCAAGCACACAAAGTAACGCTGTACATAATTCATGTTTGTCAATACACGTGACAATATATTGGAAATTATTTTATGCCACGGAAATTCTGCCCAGGCCGAATGATGTTATTAATGCCATTCATGCTGGATTGTATCTATGGATTAATGTAAGCTAATCAGACCCTAGCAGCCTTACATTACCATTTCCCTCACTCTTAGAAAAATTGCCTGAATATACTGCGTACTGTACAAGTATTTGCAGGAACGAAGGTTTAAGGATTTAAACGATATTTTTGGGAATGAAACTCAAATGATGCACTGTACTTTATATTTAACCTAATGACGTCCTAGCTGTCAATCTCGTTGACACAATAGTTATGGGCAACCATTTTCCATTTTGGATGCATCCTTCCTCCAGAACCTATGTTTCAGTCAACAGC
>JAQFYR010001253.1:0-10429 GCA_034694985.1 Campodea silvestrii
TGTTTAAAAGTGTAAAATTTTCCGACACTCACTCAGTCCATGGGAATGAATGAGTTTTCACATACTATTGAAATTTTTTGGCAATTTTGATAGGCTAAGATTAGCAAAAAAAGAAAATAATAAGCATATTATTTTATTTAAGATGAACACACTTTTTAAATATTACTGCAACATATTTTTGTTTGTACTTATTTGGTTGATCTTTCGATGGACTGAAGTAGTTTTACATGGACTGAAGTAGTTTTGAGAAATTAACGAAGCTTTAACCCATACAAACACATGTAATATTTTTGAAATCTACCGTGTAGTAGAACTTGGAAATACCTTTCCAACGATATGCATAACTCAAAATGGCCGAAATTGGACTCAAGGCATTTTGGGATATTACTCTTCAAATATTAATTCTAACGTTTTGAACCAAAAGCCATTTGAAGCTGACTTCGTAGAAGTTCAAAACATCCAACACAATTTATATATGAATTTCATAATTATACTTATTTTAGTATTTTGATTAGAAGAAAGTTCGATGTATAAGATTAGACCACAATACTTATGTTATGTTATGCAAATGTCTTCTTTGCTTACTGGGTGTGTTTTTGTTCCATAATTTATCTGGTGGCGGTCTATTTATAAATACACAGAAAAAAACATCCAAAATCTAATTAAAGTGTTTGCAGCAGGACCAATTATTTGTTGGTACATTTCCAACTGGAACTTCCCGTTCATTTACTTTTTCCTTCTTGCTGATGTGCCGACAAATAATATAAAAATGTGTATATATAATTACAAAAATTTGTTCTTCACTTTTCTTCATATCCAACTTTCGTGAATGAGGATCTTGCATGATCGTAGACATTGACTGGTATTTAGTGGCATAGTAGTGGTAATGCTGCATTTAAAATGTAACAATGGCAATAGTTCTATACTATTTGGAACATAGAGTAAAAGACGAGCTGGAATGGAAAATGGTTTATGTTTTTGGTGTAAAGGCGTATCTAAAATTGTAAATATTCTCCTTAACCATTCTAGTTTGATAGAAATTTTAAGAATTTATTCTAACACCTGTCAACGATTTTATGAGAATGTCCGAATACATAAACCTAAAAATGAAATACACATTGTTATCATGATCGAATACATAAGATACAAAAGTAACATAATTGTGTCTCCGAATATCCAAGAACAAGGAACATATATTTCTAAATATCCACACCGTATTCGCATATACCCCTTTAATCTCCTCCGAGATTCCTATTTATTTGTTGAAATATAAACTCTGACAAATATCACATACACTGTGTAGCTCTAGCAACCTAATAAACTTCCTGTACTTTAACAAGTAACCATAGAGTAGAATTGTGATGGACGTTGCTCTTTCAACATTACCGTGATGTGAACGGTCAATCAATAACAGTCCAAATAAACAAGAGTACATTTGGAAAATAAAGTATGAATGGTTTTTGGACCATTTGTGATTCATGAATGCAATCATTCATTCAGGTGTATTGAAAGGTCAGAGCAGAAAGGGGGCGATTTAAAATTTTAAACTCATAATACATTAGTGGGCGTAAATGAAGCTACAGTATGGTCTACAGTGTGGTGTACAGTGATTATGACCATCATGTGTAGGTACAAAAGGATTGTGGGTTTTGTGTTCTATGAAAGAGGTATTATTATGTTTTGATAATATTGCTGCTGAAGTTTATCAGGCGTGGTGGTATGTCTAGATGCAAGTTCATATTGCATGATCTGGTAATAGATTGGTATATTTTTAAATAACAAAAGTCTATATTGCATAGACATATTAATGGAAAATGCATTATACACATTTCGTAGTAAAGAAAATGGAAAAAATAAAAAATAATAAAAATAAGACAAAAGAAGGAAAACAATTATGATCCGGCGAGAATTGAACCCAGCGCATCCAGATAATGCGCCAAATTCAGCGAGTCTTTAGTTACAATATTGCTGTTACTGTAAGTCTAGGAATACTAGGATAAACTAAGGATAACCAGACAAGTATAGAGAACCCTAGCTTTTTATTAGTTCTAACGAACAAGTTGAATGATTGGTATTTGGTTATTATACCAAACAACAAAAGTATTATTTTTTTATATTCCCGTACATAAAGTAAAACTGTATATAAATATTTTTTGTATCAGTACACGGAATCAGAAAATGGATGTTGTTGAACACTTCCGAAATAATTCTACCGTTATTTTGACAATTTTAAGTGCCAAACACGCTGTTCTGTAAGATTGTTGAGTGATATACTGAGTCTGAACGAACAACGTACCAATGTTAAATCTTATTTTGATAGTGCGTTCTTAGCAATTTATTTCACAAAGATTAAGAATATTTTCAGAAAATATGATCTAACAGTATTTTACGCTTCCATTCTAATGCGAAAAAATACGCAATTAACGCAAATGCTTACTATTTTGAAATTGAATTTATGTACTTTTGGCACATTCATTTATTTCATTACACCGATTCGTAATGATACCGTCATTTTCCTTTACTATTGTGATGTTGCATTAAACACCTCTTGTGAGGTGATGGTAGCTAAATCACGGTATACATCACACATGGAAAGACTACGATTCAGGTTCTTTTTGCATAGCAAAGTTTTTCTTAACAGAACATAGACGTCCATAAATGACTGACCTCTTTTAATATTTACTTCAAGTTATACTGAAATGGCGATATGTGTATTTTTATAATGCTTACTTTCATATTCACTAATTCACATCTTCACGTAATGGATTGATTAAATGAAGGATCATTGAAGATATTTGATTTTCTCTTATTTATAAACATTTACGTTCTATTAAATAGTTTGATTTTATACATGTGATATTCAACAGTTTACAACACTATTAAGTGCCCATGTGTTACACGGATAGAGAGGTGTATTTTATGGATTCATAAAATTTTCATTGCAACGGAAGTATTGAATGATAAAGCAGTAGCAGGATAACTATAGATTTTACTATTAGAATTGAAAGATGCTTACCCATGTGCGGATATGCTTATATACAAGGATAGCATATTAACCTTACAACTTGCAGTTTTGCAGTTGTAATAATATAATAAGATTGCAATATATGAGTAGTTATGAAAATAGTATATCAGATTTGTAACACCAGATGTTTAGGTTTGATACGAAAGAACCGTTCAAATGTATTATACGAACGAATAAGTATGTCATTCTGGAAATATTACAAATCTGTTACCATAGTTTTCATTGAGATTTTTTTAGGCTGCTATGCTGAGAGATCATTAAAACTAAATTAGTTACGCTAACCTATTTTTCACCAAAATTCAGTAACACCACTATTTTGCCTGAATTGAAGAATTCAAGTTTATTCAACCACTGCCTCCTATAGGAGGCAGTGATTCAACACATAATCATCGGTTCAACGAGAAAGACGTAGCACGAAAAAACATCCCAATATTTCATAAAAATTTTGTATCACCAAATTGCTATTCATTCTATTAATAATACTATTTCAGAACATCACAAGTGATGCCTGGGTTCGATTCTTTTAAGCTTAACTTACATGTACCTAAACAAAAACGAAGCAAGATGAGAAAATCCGCCGTGTTATATATGTGAAAGTCTCACATGTCACATCTTATGAAATTTTATAAGACTTTGCGATGGTTTTTCGCATCTACGTTTTTTTCGCGATACCATAATTATCACAGTAAGACCTCACCAAATAGAAGTTTACTGTGCACAGAACCGAGGACGAGATAGTCATGAGAATATCGTCTGCTAGCGAGCGAAATTAAACTATATTGCCAATGAAAATTGCACGTTTGCTTCTCAAACAATTTTTCTTGAGGTTATTTCATGTTTGCATTCGAATTTCATAATTAATTTTTAGTTTCAGGTTTTCAGCAAAGGAACTCTGTACCTCGGTGACACTAGCGACATATCCATGCACCATACGAACACTCAAGCTTCCGAACCACTATGTCGGATCGTATTGGAACGGAAACGAACAAAAATATCGTATGAATTCATGTAGGTGAAAAACCGCACATCTCGTCGGATCAGATCGGAACAGAATTTTTCCATTTAACTCCATGTTAAAGAAATTTCCGTACCGATCCGATCCCACGTGGTGTGCGACTAGCCACTACGTCCAATCGGATCGGAACGGAACGGACACGAAGGAAATATATCATAATCGCATTCTTATACGTGGATGAAGACCGCACATCACGTCCAATCGGATCGAAACGGAATAAATTCTTCCATTTAACACTATATGGTAAAAGAAATTCCATTCTGATCTGAACCAACATAGCGGGTGAGAAGCTTTACATTAGGCTACGATATCAATTTTTAAAATACCCGAGAATTGATGGTGTGACAATAACACAGTAGCTTTGAATGCAATGGTGTGTTGCTAAATTCTGCTACTAATCTGATGTCAAACCATCAATATTTTGTGATTTAAAAAATTCTAATGAAATTCATATATTGACGTATTCTGGCACATATTCCCCTACCAAAGCTTGTGCTACCAGTAAAAATAATAAAAGGTTTCACCTTTCACAACACTGCTATGAAACCTTTTATTATTTTTACTCACGACGTCAGATTTAACTGAAAATTTTACATGTGCTTACAACATTAAAACACTAATTTGCTTCTAAAATTTCAGTAGGAACTACACATCTATAAATTGTAATTATATGGCGATGTTGAAAATGGTATTTTGAAGTATATTTTAATAATGAACACTATATATTATCTGGAACTTTATTAACATACAGTTAAGCAATTGTTATTTCCCGGTCATAATAAAGGCAAAAATTTGTCTCGCTACTATCGCATAATTGTTTTGAAAAAGCTTGCAGTAAAAAAAACGAAAACTTTATATTGAAGTATAGTCATGGAGATATTTTAATTTGGAATTTTTTTTATTCTCTGGGATTCTTGTTTAAGTTAATGAAGGCTTCGTGATTGCTGTGGCATTTCCATACTTTTAAATATTTTACTACTAAATGAGGAATAGTAATGAAATTCTGTCTTTAAGTCGCTGACCTTACACCATTTATCTGCACAGAACTCGAAGGGATTGACAATTGAGTATATCTGTTTTTCGTTAATGAAATATAAATGGAATGGTCACACACTCCTATATAGTTACAATAAACAATCAACAGTATAATTATGATTGTTTTACAGATTATACTTTCATGTTTTGACGTACAAAGGAGATTCATGAATTAAGTGCAAAATTAAGTTTGATTTAAATCCATTATCTCGCATTAGAACTTCTGAAATGCAATATACAACATTAATTGTTAATTTAGTTCTTCTACAAAACAACTTAATTTAGTTCTATAAAGGAAATATGTATGATTAAGTCGTATCCTGGAATGCACAAAAAGTCTTCTCACTTTTCCAGGGCATTACTATACTTAATACTTAATGTGATTGATTCAGCCTTTTAATTTTCAATCCCACATTTTTCGGAGGTGACACTTTACTTGATGGGTTCGTTATCACATTTAAAAGGCGAGGAGGGTCCTTGTAAAAAATATCAATAGATACATTTCATGTTTTTTAGAATCTGTAGAGACTTTTTCGTGTTTGTCGGAACCACTATCCATCAAGTCTACGAAAATTGAGTTGATTCAGATTAAAAATGACAGGATCAAGAACTTCTGTTGTTGTCAAAGATATTGTTAGAAGAAGTGTTTTATATTTCCTTATCAATTTCTAAATGTGTAGTACTATAATGACGTAAGTTCAATGTTTTTCCCCAGCTAGCTTAAAGACCTGGAAGAGCCAATTGAAGGTCATTATTCGGTGAGTTTCGGACAGTTTACATTTATGCCGACAACTTGCTTACATCAGCTGACATAAAGTTTTTCAGCAATGCACAACTGGGCCGATCTCATCATACAAAAACTAATTATTCTGAACCAGTAAGTATGAACATTTCGTTGAAAAATGTGTTATTATATGTAAAAAATTTGACCCTCGCTACGGTCTGGCTATTTCGACTAGCAGTTTTTCAACATTTATGGGAGGTCCCTAAAAAAAGAAACGTGAAAATTCCACATTTTTTGCTCGGGTAGATTTTTATAATGCTATGTCTTTTTGTTTAATTTCGGACCTCCTAAAATCCAAAATCCTGGACCCGCCTTTAACTGCTAGTAACGTATTTTCTTGGCTTTTTATATGTTGGACAAGTTCTAAGTGCATTTGCAAAAACTGTTAGTGAGCTATTTTCGATCGCCAGATCGCCAGATTCGCTTGTCATTTAATATTCAGTTTTACGGGAAGCAAATACCACTTTTTATAATACTATAATCATATTTTATTTGCAAAAATTATCTGCACTGATAAATATAATTTTGAAATGAGAATCATTTGAAAACAAAGTAAATGAAGGTCTGAAGTTTAAAAGCTCGAGTTCTTCACCTCCATAAACTGGAGGAAACAACCATGAAAAAAATCATGAAGTCACTTGTTGAAAATTTCTGACTTGTCCAAACTCCTCACTGTTATTGATATCCTCTGTGTCCCACCCCTCGTCGCAAAGCTTCCCGTGTTCCGCAGTGACGTGAGTCCAATGACTGTAACATTGTTTCCCAACACCTCACAATATAATGATGCTTTTAAGTCTGTTGTTTCTGCAATCTTTTCACAGAATAATTGAGCTTCCTTATTTGCCGAAGTAATTCTACAGAAGGTGTGAGTTAAAATGCGTATTACAATTCAAATACCGTTTCTCGATGGTGATTAAAGGAACTCTTAAAACGCGGAGGGAATTATTTCCCGTGGTAATTTCAAGGACTGTGAACTTTTCTGCTTCTTTAAGTAGAATTTGTGATTCTTCTTGTATAACAGGGGATGTTAATAGGACGTTTGGTTTGCATAGTTGTAAATTTAGTACTTGGGAATATTGTCTGGTATAATATTCTTGTGACTGCAATTTCCTTTGTGGGACATATTTTTCCTCTTTTTTTACAGGAATTATATTACATATATGATACATTTCACTGTTTTACTCGTACTTTCAGTAAATATTACGAAATAATACCACTAACTTACCACATTCCTTTCTATTTCTTCTTTTTTTTAAGGTAAATTCAATTGTTTACTCTTTTTATTTTCTTTACCTGGAAATTTAAGAATTCACTAAGAAAGTATATATATATGTCATCATCATGGCAACACAATTGTAATGTGGAACATCTTCACCACTAGGAGCACTAATCAGTCATCACCAGTGAACCACAATAATCATTCATCGTTATATTCACAACTCTCCGCTTGACTTTACGTTGTTATAACGTTAAATACTTAACGTTACGTAACGTACGTTATATTCTTAAAGGAAACGCTTGTAATGGTACAAAACTAATCGATCTCGGGTTAAATAATTCGAAATTTTTACACATTAGATTTCGCAAAAGAAGGTTACAGCTAAGACGGCGGTATTCTCAAACTTTAATTTTAATAACAAAAAAAAAGTGGAATATTCTCATATTTTTTTGCTGAGCTGCAGGTAGAAATATTAAAATATGATATGTAGTAAACTCCGCCATCGTGAAAGAGTAAATTCCAATACTTTATTCAATATATCCCAACTCTCCATTTGAAGCACTATATCTCTTTCTACATAATTACACGTCGTTTACACGTATATATTCCTTTGGTATATTTCCCGACAGTAATTAATTTAAAAAGTTACAACAGATGTAACGACGTTAAATATATATAAATATATTTTTCTTATTAAAATACGTATAATTGTTGTAAATCATAGTGTTTTTTTACCTGAATTTAATTAGAAACTTGCCTTTATTATGAGCATGTGCTTATGTAGTTTCTTATTTTCAAATCTAGATTGAGCATTACCGTAATCATACAAATCAGGAATGGGGTCATAATTGTTTTTACGGCTGAACGTCTTCAATTTCAACCAATTTAGAAGTTGGAAACCATAACATTACATTCAACAGCACACATAAATTTTGTTTCTGCCATTGCTAATTATTATATAAGGCTACCAGACACGATGAACAGTATTATCGGCATTTGATGCTGCATTTCTTTCAACCAAACTGATAATAAAGCATTTAAGTAATCAGTATTTTCGGTGTATCCAAGGTTTATAAATTCTTCCTACTAAGGGTGTATCAAACCCATTCACATACCTTAATCAGAATTTCTAAATATTCCATCAGCCATTTTTGTTCTCGCACTGTTTTGCCTCATCTGGGTGAGTAGGAATTGCGATAAGTATAGACATGGTTCGTACTGCATACGAAACAACTAAAATATTAAATGCTGCTACAGTACAGTATGTCAGTTTAAAATGGGTCTACTTTCTCCGATCTCCACTTTACCCGAAGGAGGCAAAATCAGGCCGTTTGTCCATGATTTTTGCACATCCGGGTATTAGGTATGAATTCTGATAAGTATGCACGGTCTGTGCTGTTTTCAACATAAATTGGGACTACCTTTCAATGTAAAAATGGTACCACATTAGCTGCTAACCGGATGAGGGAAAATCAGGGTCCTTTGAATGATATCCCGGGTATAGTAATTTTCTGCGGGTAGTCAAAACTAAAATTACTACTGACGAGAATATAGTCCCCATATATAGCTTACAGATCCATTTAACCAAAATGGCATGCAGATTTGACATGTTTCTTCCTTTAGATTTGACTGATACTCGAGTTGGGTTAAGTTAAGACCCAGATATACTCAGTAGCCAAACTTCAACAACCAGACGCACTGAACAACCCCGTGCTATGTTTCCATAAGAGCGTATCGGGAGCACCCGTAAAACGAGAAAAAGACTGGTTTGACAAGTCTTTTTTCGGTCTGGTGACGAAGTATATCTGGGTCTTTACACTGAGATCATTTTAAGGTTCTAACAGTACTGATTGTACGTGGATCAGTTATTTCTTTACTCTAATCCACGGAAATAGGTGTGATTAGCGCCCTCCTAAGTCTTCTAAATCCTCCGTAATCACAAACAGCATCAGCATACACAACCTTTTAATACCCCGGATAATCCGGATCTCCGAAACCCCACGGACGTGGAACGGACTAAAACACACAAAGAACCTCCAACATATAATATTCTCCGGACTAATTACTTACACATGCTTAATATAATAACCATATAATATATATGACTTCACCAAACCGACAATTGAGCGAAACCTTAGTAATCCTCAAGACATGATTTAATCCGATTATACTTTATTTTTTTATACGGTCTGTATTAAGGATATAAAAAGGGGAGAAGAAGTGTGACCCTGAAGATGATTTGGAAGAAGAATTATGACGTCAGATTTAGGTGAATTTATCATTGGATTAAAGTTAAGGTGAAGGTTTGATACTTGAGTGCGTACGTGAGATGAGATTTGCCATGGGTGGAGGAAATGTCTTGAAAGAGTATTTCTGCTGATCAAGTACTAGGCTTTTACTTTCGTTGTAGTTTTTACATATGTATTAGTTTATGAATGTTCGTAGAAGGCATTGTTGTGGTGCAGGATATAATATAATAATCTCCAGGTTTTTTTTTTAGTTGACTAACATTTGCGTTCTGTTTCTCATAATTCGTTTTCTTGCTATCATACACTCCCTGTTTATTTCATTAGCCTGACCTGAAAATATTTTAAACATAAAAGTTAATAATTATGTTTCTAAAAAGTGGAATTAATGAACAACCAATAGTTGTTAATTTGTGAATTTGTGTATAATGAATATTAGAGGAAAATAAAGTAGCTAGGGTTGAACAGACAGGTGTTTTACCACCCTTTAGCCCATCAAGGGACTACTGTCACCTATGTATGGAATATTGGCTATGGGACGATTCGGCATGCGACCACCGTTTCGTCCATTCAGGACACATCAAGCGGCATGCCGAACTGGCTGTAGTTTTATTGGTTTTCATGTGGTCCGATAAAGAAGCTTCTACTTTGAAAAATCTGGTGATTTTCATTTTATTTTTAGATTTTTGTTAACTTTCTTGGCCTACCATGGTGGGATTGAAAAGTTGCCGGCCTTGGTAGAAAAAAGCAGGAAAATATTGGGTAAACAATTATTCAATTTTTGGATATATTAATAGTTTCCTGTACTAATTCAGTACATTCGTATTTTGAGTTTTCGCCGAATTTTGCGCCGTTTCAGTATTACCACAGTTTCAGTATAAAAATTTATACATTATATTTGAAACGTTAAAATTATCTCCCCAGTTTTTCACATATTTCCCATTTTTGTGATAAGTCGATTTTCCAGACCATACGGAAGATAATGCTACAAATTCGTAACTGCATAAAAACAAAAAAGGCGATATTATTACACTCCCGTATTAACTGCTGTCTGGACTACAATACTGTATAATATATACCATTATTCTGCATCTTCGCGTGCTCT
>JAQFYR010001254.1:0-10429 GCA_034694985.1 Campodea silvestrii
CACAGAATTAATTTTTTAACAAGGTTGGATGCACACAAAACAAAAACATAATAATTAAAGTGAAATTATAGACAATAATTAAGCTAAACTGTAATTACTGGTAGCCTACAAATAATTACTTAAAGGCCTAATATTTTAATACCATATAATTTAGAAGTTCAGCAGAATATGTCATTATCTGTACATACAGTAGCATATTAATTTAAAATACTAGTAAGTGATAACCATGGGTGCAAAATGTTTATTCTGTTCCCGGTAACCAAATTTAAACAATTTTTCCATTCCCGGCGAATATTTTTACCCGAAAATGTGTTTTTGCTCAATAATTTCGCTGTTTAAAAGTATTACCATAACGTGTCTGGTATCATTTGAAAGCTCGTGAAAAGACAAGAAAAACAGTGTTGGAACTATTTTGCTGCTTCTATTAGTTCGCATTTTATGCGGTGTCAAACATGAACGAATTGGGACACTTACAGTACATAAGCTTAGGGCCTAGATCGAAATCAATAAATTCGTCGATCATATGATATCGATCTCATTTGTTAGTCTTGCATTGAAACACCAAATAATGGGTTGAAATTTAAAATTGTAAGTCACATTTCAAGACTTTTATTTGTTCCAGTATAATATATAAGTCGTCACTCTTGTAATGACACTGTTGCTCTATTAGTACTTGATTATTCTCGTCACTCCCTTGAAGTTATTTGGTTTTTAGACGATACCATAACTCTGGAACCTATTATCCGATCGTAATGAAACAAAAAGCATTTTAAAGAGAAGAATCAGCAGAGAAAAATGACATGTAAAAGGTTCAAATACCGTATGTTAAAATTTGCGTGTTTTATTACGTTTCAAATTTTCCGAAGTATTTTTAATACTTATTCCGACTTCATGTGCGGCGTTCCCGCTGCTAAGATTTCGTTCCCGGTAACTAGGTTACCAGGAAACCCAACATTTTGCACCCATGGTGATAACATAAAAAATTTAAATAATTATTATTAACTTTCCATTTGGTCTACAATATTGTAATTTTACCTTTATAAGTCTCATTACCACAATAGGATAAGGTACTCTACATACCTGATAAAACCAATTTGCTTTGATGAAATCCTATCATCCAATGTTACTTCATAAATTATCATTCAAACTTTCTTATATAATTATCTTTAAGAATTCATTATTCTGTGAACTCTGCACTCACTAAGTGATAAATATTGTAGAGTTGAGTTTCACAATACCCATCTTGGAAAGCCTGAAAATAAGCATAGAAAGGTTTCAAAAACAATGTTGATTTCAGTTTTAAAACATTTAAGTTATTATAAAAAAATAAAATTGCACTACATATCAGAGAATGGCAGTCTGATCAAATAGACAGGTGTCCTGCCACTCTTTAGCTCATCAGGAATTGCTGTCACCTACACCATTTTTTTACTAGTCTGATCTCCAGCCCCACCACCGCTTACGCAGGTCTGCAGTGGATCTGGAGATCAGACTAGTAAAAATCTTGCAAGGAAAAAATGTCTAGAACTACAGTACTGGAAGTGTAGCATCCATTTATCTGCGTCTCAAAAAGTTACACGAGGCGATCACAATTGTTCTACATAGTCTGAGTATCGCCAAAAAGAATTTCAGAAGTCAACCCTTTCAGTACAAATGCTATTGACTCTCGAGCACCTAAATGGCAAAATCGAGAATGACAAGCTCGAGACGAGTCAAAATATTGCCTACATTTTGTTCAAAAACCATGAAAACCTGACTGTCCGCAGCCTGTGCTCATCTATCACGTAGTTGTGCCTTATGCTGAAACAACCTTTTGGCTGAATATTTCATTCTTCTCTCGTAGAGAGTGTCAGTGAACGCGCATCGTTTTCGCGCAGGAAGATCAATGTGCAAGAAGCAGGGAAAGTGGACTGAAAAAATAAGGGGGAATCCCAGTTAGGAATGACTTGGACTGTCTCTCTTCGCGCAGCGAAGAGAGACAGACTTCGTCTGTCAAACTGTCCGGTCGATAACCGGACAGTTTGCAGCCCTAAATCCGACACTGGTAGGATCCAATAGGCTACTTTGCTATGAGCTCTCACAAGAGCAATGAGCCTGCAGAGGCGAAATTTGACAAAGGCAAATTTCGTGGGTTTGCAACAAGACAAGTCTAGACTGAAACCAGACAAGTAGTCTCTGTTGAACCCCGAGCTCAACAGAGACTAAGACAAACAGGAAAGTGGGTCACAAGATTTACAAAACAGGCATATTTCATTAAAAATTATTATTATATACACATACGCACACACCTTGGCTTGCAGTCACACTCACTGGACGATTTGCGGATTTGACTTGCCGCTCCTAAAGTGGTACAACTAAATTACAGATAGCCGGAAACATAAAGGCGAAGTCGCTTGCTGCTCTTTGGCACGGTGAAAGAAGCTGGTTAGATTACTTTCAGTGGCATTCGGAGGATCTGGAGGGGGGTGTTATTATGGTCAAATATTCAGGTGCGGATCCAGCCAGCGTTGACGGGGGGGCGAACCAGAAAAAATAGCGACGTCGTAGACCAAATTCGCCGCAGGCGAAAAAAAATTGTACGTTTTTTCGGCAAAAATACGAAATTTTATCTGGATTGTGAGTATTTTACCTGTACTGTATTTCTTTATGTCGAAGACGAAATTCGCCGAAGGCCAAAATTTTTTTACGTTTTTTGGCCAAAAATACGCTATTTTATCTGGATTTTTAGGAAATTTTTCGATTTTTTTTTTAAATTTTTTTTTTCTTTTTCTCTTTTTCTTTCTCATTTTTTCCTGACGGGGGGGGGGGGCGACCGTCCCCCCCGCCCTGTATCCGCGCCTGCCCAGGTAGAGTAGGAACTGTGATAAGTAGGCTGGGTTTGGGCTGATTTCGGAATAAAATGATACCATTGTAATATTTTAAAATACTACCATTGAATTTTTAACCCCAATGGGGTTACAAATTCAATGATACTACTATGGCAATGTAAAATGGGCCAGCACTTAGGCCGATTTACACTTTACCCGGGTGCCGAAAAATCATGCAGGGCCTACAGAAAGTGGCAAGTACAGTTCCGATTAAAGTTCTTTGCGCGACAGAATGTTTTAGTAAATAACCCACGGAAATATTTTAAATTACTAAAGTAAAGTAATATATTAGTAGAAGTTCCAAGGTTTGATGGTGTTTTCGCTTTTCATCGTAATTTTATATAAAAAATATTTAAAGACCTATATCACAGAACGAGACGATCTTCTTTCACAGCAGTTCTAATTCAATATACTTAAAACGAACTTCAGGACTTCTATATAAATCCTCCGCTACTATATCATCCCGTAGTGGTGGTATGAAATTTTACTATAATCCTTTCTGGCACTTCCCCAAGCAGCTCTCCAGTCCTCAGCACGCGTCCACTAAAAACTAATTCAAAGTCTGCTTGGACCCCAACGCAGTATAATAAATCCCTGACAGACCCTAGCTCTATTTTCAACAAACACAAGCTACCATCCAAACTTGGGAATGGCAATATATTCTCTTCCCTTATATATCCTGCATAATCCCTACAGTCAACATTTTGGAGAAAATAAATTTTCTCCCACTAAGAGGCGTCGCTGTAGCTCCGAGGGTGAGAACTTTTTGTCGCCCCGACACCGAAAGAAAACACTCTAATTATATAGTGTTACTTTGCAGATGTAGAAATTATAATACTTGTATTTTGCTTGCCTGTATGGGGATTTTAGCACAACATAGCTCCGGGCATTACCGTTTGCGTAAGTTTTAAGACCAAGAAGATTCATTTAATAAATTAGTCTGTTGAATCTTTGGGGGAAGTTTATACATATTGTATACGTGTGTGTGTTACCGCAGGGGTTAATGACGGGTTTTTATTTTAACATGTTTTTCCTTCGTTGCCAAGTTTGTTATGCTGGAGCATTCCTTGGTTACTATAGCAAGGCTATCATTAGGAGAAATTACATATTAAGTCCAGTCTTGAGGCTATTGAAGAAAATGAAAACAGGGATTTATAAACACTGGGGATCTATACTTCTTCTTATACGCCTCGAGATATCAAGCGCCAGATGGTGAGATGATGACCAAGGTTAGGAGAGGTTTTTTTGGTTTAGGATTATCACAATCTTAATTAAATCGCTGCTGTAGTCTGATCTCTGATGTATATTCAGAAAACACGTTGCAAATAGTTTTACTATCAATATAAAATAAATCAATGAAGGTTTTCTTACGTTATTTGCTTTGGATTTGTAATTGTGTTTACAGCTTATTAATTCCAGATGTTAGTTTAAATTTTCTTATGAGATTTCAGCTCAGTTTTAATAATATCAAAAATTCAGCACAATACTAATTTTTTAACGTGACAACTTCCTATAAATTATCACAATATTTACATCTGAATTTTGTGGAAAATATAATGTATATCTGTAGTTGAGCGAAACGTTAAACACTGCTCAAATCTGTGAACAATATGTTCTTGCTCTAAGTATCTTCCAAACGGCACAGTACTCAGGCTTTCAGCGTATATTTCAAGCTTAAACTAATAACTCTTTTAAGGGCACAAATTTCAACCAGAAATAGTGGTATTTTTTTTAGTTGCTCCTAATAATATTTCAAAATTTTCAAGTAATTGATTTACGTATAAATACATTATAATTTTTATTAAGAAATCTGGATATCTATTATAGGCATACAATTATAAGCTTTAATAAATTTATGATATTATTCTTATTGATAGCAATTTGATATCCATTCGCGCGTGTCAAAATATCCAGATCTAAAATTCTCTGCTGTACAATTTTTTTCGTATAAGCGCATCGCCATATTTAGGGGAGATCAAAATTATTTTCTTTTCATCGTAGATTGCGTGATGTCGGTACACGATTACAATGTTTTGAATATATATTTTGTTCGATATAAAAAGCAATATTCACCGAAGCACAATTAATGTGTTGTATGCCAAGCACTCTCTGTAATTATGTCCTCATCATCACCTTATATGAAAAAACACTAACATGCACTCAACTTGCAATTACATGAAACAGCAACGGAAGGGTTAGAAAAAAAGACGGGAATCTCGTACTGACTGTATTACAGATAAATTTCTTTGGAATTTAGAAATATTAAAATTTCGAGTTGGTGAAGAAAATGTATAATAGCAAAAAAGTTTAATACATAAATGAATTTAAAAAATTGTTTAATTCAAGGTAGCCGCGCTCACCAATACATCAGCATTGTTCCAGGAAAAAAAGCCATCCCTGCTTACGGCAGTTGTGTTCGTTAGTTGTGCATTTGTGCCACAAAAAGACATACTTAAATCTGAAAGGTGTATTTTAACACCGGCAAACAATTTTTAAGTTCATATTTTTACACGATTTTGTTGGCGTATTACATCATGTTTTATATACTGTTTTTATTATTATTTTATTATTGCTTTCTTATATATTCCACGACAAACGAATCAATTATTATTTAGGCATAACATTCGTAATTTTGCATTAATTATTTAGACATATATATCCGTAATTGTATATTTGTCTAAAATAACAAAACAAACCGTATAATCATATTGCATTGCCAAATTGGGTTTACTCTCCTTCTGCTCAGTTTCATGTTTTTTATTTGGTATTTGCAGAACTGCTAACAGTGGGGTTCTCGTACATCGAAATCACCTTAAAAATAAGTTATGATGAACTATGTATTTATTTCATTTCACTACATTATAGCACGGTTTGTTGTTCTGTATAACATTATTATATTTTCTTTCGTCGCCGAGCTCCAAACGAAAATGAAAGTAAGTTTTGAACACTCACGAGTTCAATGATAAGGAAATTTCCGAACATCTGCATGAAAATACATGTTCAGCTTTCAATCTATGTATGAAATAGCACAAACTACGTCGGCTCATATAGCGTCGTAGGGAATATTCCTACACATCGTGATGCAGCACATTTCAATTATAATTTCAAAATGAAAACTGTGATCAGGATTTTGTTTTTAACCATCAATAACACAAAGTATCACCGCACTAATTTATACGGATATATCGGGCATATTTGAAACAATACTGGCAATGGTAATATAATATAATTATTAAGAGACCAAAAAGCAAATCATCTGTACATTTCCTCCTTTTCTTTCTTTCATTTATTTATTTTCCATTTTTTCGCTTCCATTTATTGTTTCGATGAAAAAACATTTCACCATTTCCCTAAACATTTTTCGTAGACCCACCAAATATAAATTTTGCAAACAAAGTAAACCCTCCAAAACAGAGAGCCACCATAAACTCCATTTTACGACTTGATACTGTAAATTTATTGCATTATCATTTCTGTCTTCATTTCACACCTTGAAAAACTCCATCTCTTTTTTCTACCTATTTTCTCATGGCGTTCAAAGGTGGAACCGAAATTAACACCTGTCCCTTTTTTTTATTCTCTACCAGCCGCAAGTAAGAATTGCTCTTGATGGCTTTGCCGTATTAAAAGTCGCTTTTATTACAACCTCGGATCTATAAGTGGTGTACCACTAATCTTCAAAACAAAAGGAAGGAAACACCCAAAGAAATGGAAGATTTACAAATTTGTTGATATATGGGTTAGAAAAAATAATAATGTTTTGTCCGTTCAAGATGTTTATGACATTTTGTGGTTCTCGGATCAATATTGTGTGGCGACTAAGGTCTTGGCGCTCTGTTTGTAAGGAAGAAAACAAATCAATAGCGGGGTCTTAAAATTACATTATGTCAAATTGAATTCAGCTTACGTTTTGGTTACGAAAAAGTAGAAACAAAATCTTAAAAATATATATTGATAGCAAAGTCATGGGTGATTTTTTTTAGAAAAAACATTTTCATGGAAAATTTAAATGATATCCTGTGTTATGAAAGCTATTGATCAATAAACAAAATATTTTGTTACGAGATTGAATTCATTGAAATAACAACCGAAGCCACCATTGTTTTCACTTTTTAGAATTTATAGCCGAAGCGCATCTTAGAAAATACGTTCCGTAAAAAAAAAGTTGAAATTATTTTGTCAAATTTGTCACAAGCCGTTTTTTTTTTTATTTCCGATAAACTTCCACAAGCCCTTAGATCTATTTTACTTTTCCGAAGAGGAATCTTCACTTGAGTGGTACGTTCCATTAAATAACATGTAAATATTGACAAGAATCTTTGACAAAGTAAAAATTGATAGGAACATAGAAAGTATATCAGAAGCGAGCAATTTATCATAAACCGTCGAGCAAGCACTGTTATTACAAATTCAAATTAGAGGCCACTACCTTCTCTATCGCTCTAATACGCCTTAGAAGTTGCCGCCTTGTAATTCAGCCTTTTACTACTCAGAAGGGGGAGTCCGTTTGTATCCTGGGAATATATACTACACAGTAGTCTTGGCTGCGTGTTTTTTTATCTATACTTTGACGGCTTCTTTGATCTTTTTTTTACCACTGAAATTCGCGGTCTTCCCTCCCCTTCCCCCCTTCTTTCGTTTTTAAGAGATTTTCTATTATGTCGTAGCACGAATCCGGAAACATAGGTTTAACATCGTTTACTAAATCAAAGGGTAAATGGCAATGTCGTTATTATTATCATGATGAAAACTCTTATATCACGGAAAAACTTCAAAAGACATTTCAAGAGGAAATATTTTCGGCTTTGCATTCGAAATGTCAGAAATATTTATTTCGTGACCTGCAGAAATCTACACCAAATTAATAGCTATTGAAGACCGGTTTATGACAATACAAGTTTGTTTCACACAATAAAAAAAAATCTTATCGATACGTGACAGTTCATATGCGTAAGTCAGTAGCTTGTAGAGAAATTCTATCTCTTCGGAAAAAAAGTCATATTTCCAGTTTATGAATTGGTACATGAATTTCTTTTATCAAATGATCAGTACTTACGTGCTCTAATGATGTAGCTACTATAATTTATTATTTTGCATTTTATGTTTTCGAGGAATGTATAATTTGTAATGACATTTTTGATATAGTTGAGAGCAAGTTTTAGAGCTGGTTAATTTATATCCAAATGATTTTAAACCATTTCTTTTTTAAATGCTTTAGCAGAACCTATTTGTTAGGAAAACATTTGCCAAAAGGATAGAAAATATGTTTACAACTTTTATTAAGTGCAGCTATAGTGTAAGAAGTTCTTAGTTTTTTTTTGATCCGGAGCCAAATATTGACTTTCTTTCGTTTGGAAAGACGCTCCAAAATATATCGGATATCCTATTATTGTCGAGTAAACAGAAATGTAGTCAGCACATGCAAAATACAAATAAATCTACTTACATTTCCTTCCAATTTCGAATATCGTCTGAGCCGAAATCGTCGTCCCAAAACGGATAAAATTTTAGCAGCCGATTTTCTAACGGTATAAGGTTGTTTATTCGAATCAATAATCGCACTTCGAGAAGTCGATTGTCCGAAAGTTTCTTCTAATTTGGCTTCCATGCCGTAGAGATACAACAATCACAAAATCCGCACACGTTAACTTTGAATCCGTGTCTCTAGCAGCGGCCGATGTTTCCCGCGCAGTGGCTCTGCACGTTCTGAGCTCGCGAGTGTTGTAATCGCTAGTAGATACCCATCTGCTTTGCGACGTCGCGTGAATGATACTTTAAAACAAAGGTGAGAAATGCGTAGTTCCTCCTTTTACAGACCACCACAATTTAATCACAAAAGTTCACCACAGTTTTTTTTATTATTTTTATTTAGTATATTGAATGGAAGTGCTTACGAGTTTAAAGATGTTGATTGACGAAATTTATCGTTCATGATTTCCGTATATAAAATTGTGATGCAGTAGACCCTATTAATTTTTTCATTTTAACAAGTGAAATTTTAATTCATATATTTGATCAGGAGATTACTCCTGGTTGTGATATAACGTATTATTTCAAATTACAGTGTAGAGGTAACATACAATGATACAAAGAGATTATAAATTCTGAGTTACACTAACAGATTTCCCTAATCCAAGCTCACACAGCATTTTATCCAAACTCAGGATGAGCAAAATAAGTAAAGTATGATATAATAAACGCAACACACAGTTATTTTGAGAACTAAATAAAATGTAACTTCATATACTAATCTATTTTTTAAATTATCACAAATAAATCATGAATACATGGGATGAATTCAATAATATTACAATTTAATGAAATCGTGCAATAACAAAGCAAAATACTAGTAAATCATCATTCCGCCTTTTCCGAAAATAAAATTATTTTCCTGGATGTTAGGTTTCCCGTAAATCTTTTAATTTAGTTCACCTAATTTGGAATCATTCTGAGGCGGCAACAATAAACGTACGTTGAAGACACGTGTCAAACAGTAAATTAAATTAAGATAAATTAAAAACCTAGACATCTACAACATTTCTTGATCACCTATTCATTCTGCATTTACTAAAATAAAATACCTCTGATCTTTTATACTGATAAGTGAATCTGTGGTCAGAATTTCCAAAAAAAAGTTATTTCAAAATTTAAAATAATTTGTCGTACGCTTAATGATGCCCTGTTTCTTATTATATTTAAATGAACTTACACAGCCGCATATTTCTATGGAGCCAGCATTCTTTAAAAAAAGTCTAGTTTACGAGCTAAACTATGACATCTGATAATTCCGTCGCCATATATTCATTAATTGCAATATTAGACGTCCAGTATTCGCTATATTCTTGTTTAAAAGATAATATAATATTGGCCAGTATTCAAAAACTCTATATGTATTTGATGATAAGTTTTAAATAACCAATCAAAACATTAAAAACTCCTTATTTTAACGCGATAAAATTACCAGATTATATCCAAAATTAAACGTTCTATATTTATTATAACCTATTTGTATATTATTCATGATGTTTTCTTTAGTGTAAGCTGTTAATGGCTCTATCCCAAAAGCAACTGTGTAAGATCTGGACTCCATCGAGATGTCTCATAAATTTGCTGTCACTTTTTTTTGTTTATCTCTGGGAAAAGGGGGATGGAAGTGACGCAAGGGTTATGTAACTGAAGATGCGTTAAAGACTCTGAAGAAGAACACTCATATTCGTCAACTTTTTAAAAATGATCAATCATGATAATATTTAAAGGTACAATCCAACGTAGATGGGGAATTTTCAAATAATCGCCATTCTTTTTTATTAATTTTTTTTCACTAATTACAAGAAAAAAATTATTTCATTCAACCCATCCCTTTTGAAGTTATGACGTTTTAAAATTTATTTGCCTGTGTATGCTTATGATGTCATCAGTAATAAAACGGGTGACGATTTTTTTACCCGGTGACCCGGGACCCATTTGACCCGAACTGACCCAGTTTTATCTTGTGATCAAAAATAACAGTTTCACCAGATATAGGTGGTTGTTGAATTTCTATAATTATAGTCACACCAAAA
>JAQFYR010001255.1:0-10426 GCA_034694985.1 Campodea silvestrii
CACTGTAATTATTTTTTGAAGGTTTGAAGTGTAAATAATTTCAATAGATCTAATTAGTAGTATTTGAGTTAAACAGCTATTCAATGATAGTTTTCCTGTAGAATATTCCACACGTTAATTCGCAACACATAATTCACGCTTTGGCCATTTAAATAAATTGTTACGTATTTTTCCAGACAAGTAATATTGCTTTACTCCCCCAGTTTCGCCAGAAACGTCTTGTACTTTCTATTCTAAAGTTTGAAAAAATACCAAGGGAGATACAGTATATTAAAATATAGTAGGCCTACTTCACTTTTCATTATAGGAAATAAAATTTATAGGCGTGGAAATTTATTTCCTGAGTGTGGAAATGAGAGAGAGGATACCTTGGCATTGATCTGCTTTTCTTAGCTACCCAGTCAGCGGCCTGAATGTGCGCTATTGTGTACTTACATATGGTTCATAATAATTATATTAGGCCCTAATATATTACTATAATCTTTATATGTGAATAAATGAAGCAAAGATATCGAAACTTCTCATGTCAAATGTTTAATAACACCATGTTAACCTTTTACTTATGAAGTCCAAATAATTGTCTTATAAATTTCATCTAAGAAATTTGGGGTAATAAGAGCCAGTGCCGTAGCGTCAAATTTCGGACCCTCCTGCTAGAAAACGATAAAGGCCCCCCTATACCTTACGACTAAGAATAAAAATCGTTCTGCGGTCTGCCTAAAAATGCCATTTTCACTGAAATTTTGTAGAATTTTATGTTTTACTATTCCTATTTTTGTTGCATCTAATAAAAATCTAGGTGAAATTAAAAAGATGACCTGTGGACGCTCATCGTTTCTAATATTGGCGATGTGATTTGCACCAAATGCGAGATAGTTGACTGCTTCGAAATTATGGATGCTTTACAAATATTAAAAACGGTATTTTCCTTAATTTCGACGGGCCCATAAGGTGCTCGGGCAGTCCCACATTGCGAGCCTTACGCTATACGGCGCTGGTAAGAGCTTTTGTAATATAGAGCACACTACGATATTTTCCGTATCTGTACACGCCACTTTTTCGTGGATACCAGTTACACTAGAGGTGGGCATAGGAAATTCCGTAAAAAAAAAAACGTGGTGCATTCACGGTGACTCTCGGAAAAAGATCCGTGCTCTGTCTGTGAAATGGTGCAGGTTGACTGTGGAAGCTATAATGTACCCTTTCACATCACAATATTTCTCCCTGGCTGCACATGAGTTTTCTTCTTTTCGCGGTTTAACTCAATACACTTTGACATCGTTATAATGTGTATTTGCCCCTGTCCCCCAATATACTTTGTTGGTTAACGCCATCGTTGAATGACTTGAATCTGACATTTTATCATCAATATTTGGAAAATTTGAATAATTCACTTCATGCCTGCGAAAATGTAAAGTAAAAATATTTACCAAATAAGCAAAATTGATTAAACGAAGTGTTTTGAATGTCTTTGAATGAAAAATACACTATTCCTACAATCGTAAGATTAATATTGCAAAATCAATAATTAATTTAAAGAGTGTCCCTCTCCCCGTAGACACTTATCTGGAAAAATCGCTTTCTCGTTAACGGATTTTAAAATGAGAAAATGTAGCTTCTGTTACTTGGTGTTAATTGGTAAACAAAATATAGCCCAGTAAGTTCTTATGACAATCACCAGTCTTTTATTATCAAATGTTAAAATCTATACAAATTTTCAATATTAACATTCCGTAATATGCAAATCGATCTAGGAAAATCCTGATATTTACACATATACACATCATAATATTTAGTACACCACAATATTTCTTTAACTCTTTACACATGATATTTTTCAACATGGTGTTTTAACAAATCCGACCGTGTATACGACTTACTACATTCGCCGCATTTATACGGTTTGAAACCAGTATGAACTCTTCTATGCGATTCCAGATTGTCTGAATGAACGTTCACAATATTCGCATTTATAAGGTTTCTCATTTGTGTGAACCCTCCTATGTTTTACGAGATCCCCTGATTTTGGAAAACAATGTTCACAATATTCACATTTATATTTCGTCACTCGAATGGCACCAGGCGGCACGTATTTACCGGAATTGCTTATTCTTCCAGTAGTGTGATTTCTCAAATGATTCTTGAATGTTTCAAGTCGGTTAAAAGTTCTTTCACAAACGTCACATTTGTACGGTGTATCACCAGTATGAATTAAAAGATGTCTTGTCAACGCATATTTACAACTGTACAATTTCTTGCAGAATTCACAATGGACTTTAGGTTTCGGTATTATTTCACGTCTGTGAACCCGAGCGATATGTTCTTTAATTCGGCTTGACCGACTAAATGATTTTCCGCATTCTTCACATTTAAAAGGCGTGTCTCCAGTATGTACCAAAAGGTGACTTTTAAGATAAGAACTTTTAACGAAACTTTTAGAGCAAACATTACATGGAAAATTAAAGGTCTTGATATTACTTTTCTCAGAACCTGCAGTATGAAGTCGATTAATATCAGATTGATGAAATCGGAGATTGTGTATTTTCAGATCCCATTGAGTACTAAAGGAACCATTGCATATATTACATGTAACACGCTTTTCGCCAGTGTGAGTCCAAAGATGCCGTTTAAGGAATAACGCAGATTTAAATTCTCTGGAGCAAACGTTGCAGCTATAGTCAGATATTTTGTTTTCTCCATCTGAAATTTGCACAGGTTTTCTACTCCGTTTAGTTCGAACTGTTTTGCCACTACGTGATTCAGAACTGGAAGCCATTTGTCTTGTACTCTTGTTGACTAATATTTTACCCGATTTCGCTGCTGCTCTTGCTAACGAGAATATAAATATACTTCAAACCATTGATAGTTCATAGGGACTTATGTATGTGTAGTTGTGTACTAAAGATACATCAGAGTACTGCACCAATATAACTTCGTATTTCCACTGTTCCTAAAGCCGGCTATTCTTTGTCTTCGTCAAGGTCTTCTTTCAATAACGCTGTGCCAGAGCAACCTGTAAGAAACGATAATTGTACATACTGTAGATCTAATCGAGTTCTGCAACTTGCAGGCTCTCCGAGAGGATAAGAGATTCTCATCATATTTCATTGGTTATAAACTTGTTAAGAACGTATATGATTGGAGATAAACTTGGGCAAATTTGTGGGTGTGAAAGTATATGTCGCAATTGGTTGAAAGATGAATATTTGCAACTCGAGACCAACCTTTCGGAGATAAATCAGATATTTCGAGCCCATTTTATGGTTGGGTTAATGCATCACTATAGGTGAACCAATAAATTATGGTACGCGAAAAACATAAAAAAAACTTTTCCGTTTTTATAATCGTGAATAATTCCGTATTCGCCGCATTGTGTGTTAGTTATTAGAAACTCAAATCGTAAATAAATCTATCAAATTTAGAAAATATTTATATAAAGAAACATATGATTTGAAACTTTAGACTTCGGAATAAACCATCATTGTTATTCATTTGTGAATACATCCAGCTATCATTATCAATTCCTTTTATTGATGTGCTTTCTGGGGTCCACCATAACGAGCAATGTATATTCATGCTTCTTCGAGTATTGATTAAGGGAATGATTGTTTTTATATGATCTGTATCTTCAATTTGTAAAAAACGTATTATTTAATAAGTTATTTTTTCTGTCACTCTACCATCTTTACGAACTCCTTTTATACAACGTCGAAATCGCGTCCCATGTATATTTAATTTCATATTGACATCTTCCCAAAGTCCTTTTGTATATTATATTTCATTATCACATCAAATGTGCGTCCTACACTGTTGCCATATGCTTGAACAATGAGAAATCACTTGGATTGTACAATCTACTAGTTCCTATGACATATTGAAAGTGGTATTTTCACTTTTGGGTTGGGAGTAGAAATTTCTTAGTTCAGGAGAGGGGGGAGGGTGTAGAAGTTAGGATGACTGCTTGAGTGGAATAAGTACTTTTCTTGTTCAAAGAGAATGATCTTTATATAGAGTTCCACTGATTTTCTGACAAAAATCTTACATCAATACAAATGTGTTTTGGTGTACCCATTTTTAGCAATGTGGTACAATATTGTAAGCGTTCATTGCAGTAGAAAGATCAATAATGTATGTACCTGTTAAATTTGATATTAAATATTATATACTAATTTAAAATGATGTGTTTTCAAATACTTTATTGTATTTAGAACGCAATACCTTTTTCCCACTAATAGTTTCCTAGTGTAATTTTCATCCGTTCCATAAACATAAATTTCATAATGATTATTTTGAAATTCAAAATTTTGTAGGATTGGCAGCCTATCCATTTTTTTATTCTTATTTATAACATCTTGTTTTTCCCTATATGCTGTCACTATATCCATTCTGCATTGTGACTATGAATAAGCTAATATAACAAAACATATTTATATGCGGTTCTGTTTTGTTGAATATTACATATTGTATTGATAATAATTCGCTTTTAACTCTCTATTACCACATAATGGTACTAATGCTGTCTAAATTAAAATATTTTACTATTGGAATATTCGACTTCTGGGTTTCGAATATTCAAAATAAATAGTTTGACTCAAACATTGTTGTGAAAGGGAAAAATAAGAACAGGGCGGACATTTTGTCCTGATTCCAGCATGTGCTATTCAAAGTAGTGAAGAAAAATTCTTCGGTTATTGTGAAACACATTACTATACAGACTAATCGTAGCAGTAATACATTTTCGCAGAATAAAAGCGTTTTTTTATTTCGAAAATCGTAATTTATATAGTAAATATAAAATACGGTATCGGATGTATTCAACCCAATATGAAATTTATCATTACTGAATTGAATTAGAGCAACACTGCAATCCTGGTTATTTCTCCGATGAATACGACATTGATGACCCCGCGGAAGTGTAATTTTAGAAACCATTTACTGTCACAACCGTGCCCGTTGTAACAATAAATAAAATAAATAATAAATATTGTTTTTTTTTCTTTTGTAGCTTATGTAAAATATTGTTGTGTGCTTCATTAGTTACTACATCATGTTATATTCATTGTCAAACACTGATACTGTACATCATCAATACCAATAATTTATTTATAAATATCGTCTTTAAATATCTTGAGAATGTTATTAATCTAACAAATTTAAGAAGCCGGCCTTGGAAATGTAATATTGATGTCTCTACAGTAAATGTGATATAAATATTATGTGAATCTGAAAAACATTGTGGATCGTACAGCAACTATTATTAAATGACAACATAATTTTAGTATCTTCAATCACGTTCTCGGAAAACAATAAAATGCAAATCAACACAAAATAGAGCTAAAAACTTATCATGATGAATATTATAAACTAGTGTTCGAATTCTTTACAATATTATTTTCAACCAAGTTGTAATTAAAATATTAATTAAGTACACCTCCCCATATCAAGGAACCAAGAAATCGAGAAACAGTAAGCGAATTTTAAAATAGATTTAAAAATGCATTAAAACTGCATGGTTTGCATAAAGAAAGAGAGGAAATTTCTTCCTCATCATTTCTGTCATTATTAGTCCAACTCCTCTATCCCCTTCCCCCCATCAATATCTATTGAGTCAAAAGTTGCCAGTGAAATTGAAACAAACTAAAAATACGGAAATGGATTCAAGATCAAAAATAAATCATTATAAAGTAACTATAGAGTTAAAGTGCGTCTGCTGCTTTAAAATGTTGAAATTCGTTGTAATAATATTACGATAATCTTTTGATGTAGGTAATATTTGTCACAAATCAAAAGATCCAAACCTTTGTTCGCTAATTCGCATTCCTCTGTTATTCAGTTGAAGAAGTTTACTAGGACACGAGGTTTACTCAGAGTAGAAAAGGGGCGGCTATTTGAAAGGGGGAACACTATTTTGAGAGAGACAAGTCACAAGGTACTATTTTGAGGAGAGGCAAATCGTATATGGACGTTGTAATCATACAAAGTTATGCCATTTTGTTTTCACATAAAATGCTTTTGTGCGGTTCTTTTCAATGAGAATCATTTTCATTTACTATTCTTCTTGAACAGGTATTAATAGCAAGAGCTGCAAAATAATAAGAAATGCCCTATTTTTGTATTTTAAGGTAACATTAATATTAACAACAAATTTCTTGGACACGTTGTACTTAAATGATGGATATTGGAAATTTAGAATATGGAGAAAAACAGGTATCCGCTGATAGATACATGTATATGTGATCTTTCATATGTCATTGACTTATCACATAACCGTACCGAATTCTGCAATTTTCAGGGCTCACACAAAAAAACCGTAGTACCGTATCTAAAAGTGCTCTTACTGTATGCACATTGAATTTAGAAGACTAAAAACTATATTTCATATTCCGTATAATGGCAATTATGGCATAAACGAAAGGTCGAACCAACGGTGTAATTTTCTGAGCAGCATTCAACATGTACTATAAAGTAACGTTTTCTCATATTATAAATATTAAAATCTGCATTATTTATTGTTGCAATGACATGCCTTCACCGGCAATAAATTAGGTACACATTGAAACAAGATAGATAATTTTTGGTCATCTTAAGATTGTTTCTTCATATATTAACAAATGGTCGGTTCATTATACCAAAAAAAAATACATCTGAAATGTTATGCGAAATGTAAGAAATTTAGGCAAAATGGCATTTTCCTATTAAATAGTTCATATGAAGGTATTACGCGTCATTTGCAACAGACTAACAAACACTTGTTTTTGTGGAAATTAAAGCAAATTGCTCAGAAATAGAAGTATCTAAAGGTGACTAATTACAATTACATTTTTAAAATTCCAATACACTGTTTTAACATGCACTATTGACTTATTTAGCAGTGTTTCCTGTTTCGAAATATGTAAATTTATTGTATAATTTTGAAGATAAGATGTATGCAATGACGAACTACTGAAATATTGGGTGAGCGCAGCCCTTGCCATAAAGAGAAAAGTTATCCTTGTAATCAAATGGAAATAGTTTACTCTTGCCATATCGTACACACTCAAAAACTCCGTAACATTATCATTTAATATTTTCAGCTTTTATTCTCAACTTTGCCGTACAGAAAGAAGTAAATTTCAAAAAGATATCATAACCCACTGTTATATAAAAATTAATAAAAAAAAAATAAAAAAAAAAGTGTTGTATGTGGAATGTGCCGTATTTGTGCGCAATATATATCTCGAGATCGTGTACGGGGCTAGAGACATGCACTTTTTTTTATTTGAATCTCATTCAAGTGCACAAATATTTTACAGTAATCGACAATTTGATATTCTCTAATCAAAATTTGGATTTAAGCTAAAATCCCTTGCTTTCATTTTTACTTTCTCCTGCTAATATTTCTTTCGTTGAAAGCAGCAGGGATCTGGAAAGAAAATAGTGAGGGAATGAAGGGGCCTGTTATGGCAGTTGGAGTGAACGTTTGTGAAAATCTTCAAATCTATAATTTTTATTATGTTTTGATCACTTTTCATTTCTGAAACTCTCTGTAAAAATCACTGCAAAATATTTAGTTACTGGTATGTCTAATAATTTCCTACTTATTAAAAAAACTAATGTACGGCATGCTTTCAGAAGCAACAATTCGTGAAAATTAATTGTCTTTATTATTTTGACCTATTTAGTGAATCTGTCGCAAGAAATTTACTGTTCCCAAATCATTATACATATTTCATAAATTCGCATACTGAGCTGAGGCTTCTATTGCAATTCAAAATACTTATAATCAGGAGTTATGATATACACTTGAATCTTGTGTTAATAATATCGTACCGTCAGTAGCGGACTGGCTCACTGAAGCGGCCCGGGAAAAATCTCTCAAACCGGCCCTGCAAGCTGCAACACATTATTTTATAATTATCTTTCCCTATCTGCTGATATAATTATCTTCTTTTATACGAAGAGTGAACTGAAAAAGGTTGCATCTTTGTACATTGAATCTAGTAACGGTATTCTGTACAAGCGAAAATAATAATAAACAATATATTAGTGAATAAAAACATATACAATTGCGTCTGATGGTGCGTTATTGTTGAATGCCAAACTTCTAACCATGAAATAAATAACTAATATTATACAGAGAATGCAACGAAATTCGTTTTGGCTTACAGCCTTACACCTGTAGAACAAATTCTGAAGAGAAATACCACATAAATGCAGTGGTCGAGTGATGAGTATTTGTGCTCAAATATTCAACTCCAAGAAATTACGAAGATCTTTCGATTAATCACCAATAATATTTATATTTTAATGCCACTTGCTTGCATACAATTTTATTTTCAATGTACATATTATCATGAATGATTCTAGATGATTTCCAGTTCAACATTTAGTCTTTTGATTTTGTTTCAACTAATGCTAAATTAATGAAACTTCTTTGGTAAATGACTTTTATTACTTGTATAAGTGGCAATAAATAACGTACATTAGCTCTGACGTCAAGCGAGCCGAAAACTGGAATAGCCGAGTATTTTGAGCTCGAGCTCTACTACGTTAACTCGACCCGTGCTCAAGTTTGTGTTAACGAACAGCTCGATTTCGCTCCAGCAAAGTTTTATTTAATATTCTGAGTCAATGTATTAATCAGCATAATTCAAGTTAGGTGTTCCCCAAATTTTAAACTTTGTAGTATACATGGCAGTATGGCAGTTCAAACGGTTGTCGAAACTATCATAATATGTAGACTACATGGATTTTACTAATTTATTTCAACTTTCTTCGACATGAAGTTGTTGAGAAATGCTCCATTATACTTTATGCACATCGAAAGTTGGTAAGTAACAGACAAATTCCACGAATTTTGTCATCGGCTGCAATTCACACATTGAACCATTTCATTTTTTTTTTGTGAACTGTGTAAATGATAATACAAATTTTCCCATTCCGTTCCACCCCCAGTACTGCTACGGTTTGCAAGCATCCACATTTGTCATACAGTTTGAACTTATACGAGAGCGAATCTGCAAAATAATATAAGATCCCCTCATATGCAGCATGCAAGTTCTTTAAAGGTACAGTATATAGGCGGGTGAAGTCATTTTTCTTCGTATATATCTTTAACAGTAATGTTACCATAATCGTTGACGAGCGCGTACTGAAAATCGTGAATTTTTATGTTAAGCCCAAAACACATTATTTTTTTTGCCATGGAATGGAATTTCTATTTTTCAGATTTCCCCTTGTCTAGAGTCATGAAATACTGCTTCCTTCTTTTCAAGCAGAAATTTGAGGGATTTAAATGGTGGCCACTACCACTGCCCCTAAACTCTTTTATCACAATATAAGACGTTTTTATATTTCTTTTATTTCCAAGGATATAATGACATACATTGCAATCTGTAAAACCCATTCTGGTGTTATACCAACCTCAGCTGATTGTTGGGTTCGTACTAGAGTGAAATGAATCCTCATGGTTCAGATATTTTGAGCCCGACCACAGCGCGGTTCATTTAAAGAACCTACGGCGACCCGCCCTCAAATGCAATTTCAGATTCTGACCTGGCCTGTTGTAAAATAATAGTGCCCGGCCCAATAACTAAAATTGGATATTGTACCTTTTGGTATGGTCGTTTACATATATTGAAATGGGTCACAAAAGTATAAGCTCAATATAATAGTGAAGTTTAATGTAATTTGATAAACAATAAATAATATATACCCACAAAAGCTGCGGCCAACCCATACAGATGTACGCTCAGCCCAGCTCAGTGTATCTTGTTCATTCCAGTATAATGCCCGGATCTTGACCAATCCGGCCTACGCAGGAAATCTCTACTATGTACCAATATTATGTGATTAAAGGATTGTCATTTTATTAATTTGCACATTTCGCGAATACTTATTGCAATTAGGGACATTCGATTATTAAGAAATAGCAACATTAATGTAGACCCCTTATATACATCCATGTTGTTTGAATCATTAAATGACAGTTCTTCATTCTCTCTATGTCACAATTTCATTTAATACTACGTAATTTACGAGTAGTTTGGCCCAAACATCAATAATAGCAAATAATACACGAAAATGTACTAGGCGACTGGCCCAGGGGGAAACTTCCCCCTGTCCCTCCGGGCCAGGCCCTCCACTGCGTACCGTAACAAATAATTTGTGGTTATTTGTGTGCATTCCATAAAGTTTGTGCAGTTAGTTATTCAGCTATCAGCATTGGCGCTTTTCGGGCTACATGAATTGCATTGGCTTTTAATACTACGGCCGCTTTTCGTTCACAGCCGCCTCTTTCAGCAGGGCAGTAGGACATTTGCGCACCGTATGTTTTTTCACACGAAAAAAGATAGGACGTTTGCGCACCAGAAAAATGGGACCTTTGCGCACTAAATGTTATCAGTGGCTTCAAAAGTATAGGACGTTTGCGCACCAATAATATTTA
>JAQFYR010001256.1:0-10425 GCA_034694985.1 Campodea silvestrii
TTAGGTCTTCCTTAAAAATATTGCGTTAAAACTGCATATTTTCAACTAAAAGACTAACAAATTTCGCACTCGCTTCGCTCGGACAATTTATTATATAACGAATTTATTATAATATTTATTATATATAACGAATTTATTATAATATTTATTATAATATTATATATCTACTTTTAAAAAAAAAATCCTGGCTACGCGCCTGCATGACTTGTCTGAAAATATTATGAGCGTGGATTTTGCTTTACGGTAGGATTTGTTTAACCTATTTCCAGGGACGTCTCAAGAAATTTTGAGGCCCAGTAGCGTAACTTTTTCTTTTTTTACCTTTTTGCTCCGAAATCGGCGATATTGCAAGTAGTGGGAAAGCTAATACTCCCTCGAAAAGCTCGAATACTCCAATCAATGACTCCAATGTTGCTTTTTAATTTGAACTGCGAAGCGTAAATGGTAATGAAAGCGCGAAATTTTTCACATTTTTATTCCTGAGAATTTTATTTTTATGCAGGTTCAAGAGAAATTGTGCAAGGTTTTTTTGCATTTTATATAATTTTACTTTTTATTCTCCTGCTTGGGGGCCCCTAAAATTTGGGGGCCGGGGGCTGCAGACGGGTCTGTCTATTTCTGTTTATTGAATAATCTTCTTATAGTAGAACGTTTCATACATTGGAATCAATCATAATTGTGAATTTGTGATACATCTTATCTATCGTGCTGCAAAAATATTGTCTGACATATTCCTGCAATTAATAATATCGAAACGCAGATTCCTTGATTATCAAACTATCAACTCGAGTTGATAATCAAGTCGCAGATTCAACGACGCAACTTTCTTCGCTTTCGCGTACACGGGGATCTACAATTTTAATATGGGTACCATATCACCGAGATACTTAATGCGTTTCACATGCTCCTTGAATGTATAAGCACAGCACAATGTGACCGAATAGTTAGAGGTTGTAATATTATTTCCCTCATCTTCATCTGCTTTATTTGGCACTTTAACTCTTTGATAAATATATACAAACAGCCCGAGAATGACTATTACTACCTTTGTGAACAGTCAATACGCAGCAACACCTCTCTGTTCTCTATAAGTTATATATAATTACAGGTTATTCTATAATATACATACAACTCTTCGCATTAATGTGGATTCGATCAACCAAAGAATTTGAAGAGAATTGTGTTTTTGCCGAGATCATACAGATTATACAGTATATCCCCATCCATTTCTTCAGTAGTCTTCGTATAGTATATTTATTTATTGTTGTCTTAGTACAAATTGGCCAGAGGCCCGTTTCATACATGAAAAATAATTCGGAGAGTAGCCTACATTGTAAGTGTATAAATATAATTTATAATAGTGCAAAAAAGTGTAATATATGTATATTATGACATATCTAGAAACAAAAGGACGATACAGTGTAGAATGATAAAAATAATAAATTTGAAATATAATTTTGATAATTTTAGACAGTATTAAGGAATTTATGAACATAAATCGAGTATATTGATTACTTCACAAAAATACTTATGAATGGAAGTGACTTTATAGACAGTGATAAATTCATAATGCAATCCATAAAATTGAAAGTGGGATCCCACCAGTCTAGGTGTCTGGACCTGGCTGAGAGATATAAAGGACATTGTAAAATAACATGTTGTAAAGATTTTCAGACATTATAGTTGCAAAGGTCACAAGTTGTGGGGGGATAAGACACTATGGGAATTTTTTGAAAATAGAATGAATTCTTTGAAGATAAACGAAGCTTAGTATTGAAATTACATAAATAAACAGGCCAATGTTTATAAAGATATTGTACAGGTTTAGAAACAGTAAAATAATGTGACATGTCTAAATTATACATAACATAGTGAATGTGGTTGTTGAAATTAGGAATGTGGGATGTGGCTGTAAAAATATGGATGTGGCGTTCGCCAGATGTATCTTTACGCATCGAAGTGATAACGTATAGCATATGAAATGTATTTAAACACGTCCGCGATTTAAAATAAAAGATTTCGGAACAAGAAATATGATATTTGGTAGCTTAATGGTGATAATTCAGTAGCCTAGTACCGTTATACTTGTACTCGGTACCCGGCTGGTTATTTTTATTACCCGGTGCCAAGTACCCGGACCCGACTACCTGGCTTCTTTCCTACCCAGTCCATCCCAGGGAATGCAGGGATCCCATTGGTCATAAAAATCATAAATGTCATAAAAATTTTGGCAATTCTAAAAATGTCATAAATTGTTATAAAATTTAACCTTTAGTTATAAAAGTTATAAAATAATTTTAAAAAAGCAAATTAATAACCAGTACACATAAATGAATAAATAGTTTACCACTGATGTACTGTATCTTTTAAAATAAAGTGGGTGGAACGGACGACTAGAAGGGGAGATGTGGACGACGTTAAAAACACTTTAATAATTCTTATTAATATAATTCTATATTTGACTTTCCAATAAATTGACGTTTTTTTTTATATTTTTTTGTTAAATCAGGGTTGATCAAATGCTGCGGTATAAAATCATAGCATCTTGATGTCGTAATGCAGGTCAACTGCACTTTAAATGTCATAAAATTGTCATAAAATTTTGTTAAATTTTGTCATAAAATCATAACAAAAATTAGTAAATATTACAATGAATGGGATCCCTGCCATCCCTATTTATAAGTAATTATGAAAAACAACAAACAAATAATAAATAGCTTACCACAAATTTGAATTTTTTTTGACCAAAGGTGTAGCCTATTACAGGTGATAATTGGTCATGCTTGGCAAAGTTCTTAGATTTTTTGAAAAGATTCTAAATTTCAATTCGGACACAAGTAATGACGTCATGACTTGCTCAGATTTTCATTTGGCAATCAGAAATCTTGCAAGATCTTTAAAAGCCACAATCAATCCAAAAAGTATTGAATTTTTTGTGCTAGATAAGATGGCAGCTGGCGCCCATGAGAGAGTTCGATATGTGTTGCAGAGATTTAATTCATACTGAGTATTTTGATTTCGTGCTAATTTGGGAAGTAATTTAAGAAATTAAGACGGAAGTACAGTATGCAATGTTGTGTACAATATAAAGCAGTATTTTGTTGAAATAAAACATATATATATAAAGTTACAAATTTAGTACGAAGGACGCGTGTGAAATCGCTTCTCTAATCATGTGAAAAAACTGTGTGATATATCTACTTCTATAAGTGAATAATACCATCATGAGATTCGCGAATGATCAGTGACTAAGTTGACATCTTAAAAATATATTTACAATAACTATCAATGAAAAAATAAGTGAAATTACTTTCGTCATTTATTATTTTCCTTCAGCGTGATGCTCATAGTTAATAATTATATACTCGTGCGGTACGTAGTTACGCGACCTTGATTAAGTAGTGACATTAAGTATTGAACAGTTAAATATAACACATCGATAATGAGTGATAAGAAATGTATGGTATGCGATGAACTGTTACCAACAGACGGAGAGTATGTGACATGTACTGCCGAAAATTGTGGATCGCTACATTATAAATGCTCCAGCCTCAAGAAAACTACTTATACATCGATGTCATCAATAAATAAACGAACATGGAAATGTCAAAAATGTCGACAACCAAGTAGCCGGAAAGGGTCTACAACAGAAGAACCTGATGACAAAAACCGCTATGAAGGAAAAACCGATAGGGAACTGCTTATCTCACTTTGTGACGACGTTAAGGAGATAAAAACATCGTTCAATGATTTAAAACGTCGGGTAGGCCTAACTGTTTTGGAAACCAAGCAAGAAGCCACCGACAAAAAAATAGAGACTATGAATAAACGCCTCGAAGAAATGGAAAGGAAACTCGAAGAACGAAATTCAGTTATTGACGAAATGAAGAAAAAATGCGGTGTTTTCGACACAGAAATCCAAGCAGTGCACAAAATTGAACAATACTCTAGAAACTCTAATATCGAAATTCATGGAGTGAAGGAAGTAGAAAACGAAGATCTCCCCGAAATCCTGGAAATAATTAGTGAGAAATTAAGTATACCACACAACAAAGAAGAAATTGAAGCAATCCACCGAATGAAGTCGTGAAATAAGAATCTCCCCCCTCCAATTATTGTTCGCTTCAGCACCAGAAGAAAAAGGGACATGTGGATAAACGCCAGAAAAGCAGAAGAAATTACCAACAACGACTTATATGCTAATGATGACAACGGACGTATCTACATCAACGAGAACCTCTCTCCACATCTGAAGACCCTGCTGTGGAAAACGAAGCTAAGAGCAAAAGAACAAAACTTTAAATTCGTCTGGGTGAAAAACGCCAAGATTTTTGTTCGAAAAATAGAAAACTCACTAATTTTATCGGTGAATAACGAAAACGACGTTGACGCGAAGATAAAATAAAATAACTATTAACTAATGGAAGTAGATAGAACAGTTTTTTTCTCTCTCTCTCATAGTGTTACGAAACGATTATGACAACGAAATAAACGAACATTATATTTTAGAGTATAATGAATACAATGCTATCGATAATGTGTATAACAGTAATTTTGTGTCCAAAAGCAAATTAAAACTATTTCACGTAAATATCCGCAGTTTAAGAAAACATTGGGACGAGTTGTGCGCAAATATTCAGTTTCGCAAAAAGATATTCGACATAATAGTGTTAACCGAAATCGGTATTCACGAACACGAAGCTCCAATTTATCAGTTAAATGGGTATATTCAAATAGGACAATTTAGAACTGATCAGAGAGGAGGCGGTATCTTATTATATATAAAAGAGAAGTATAAAAATATTAGAAACAGAATTTCATTCATTAATGCAGAAAATATTTCTGTAACTATTAATGTGGAAAACAAAATACTAGAACTATTATGTATATATAGACCACCCGCCTCCTCAAAAGTCAAATTTTGTGAAGAACTTAACAACTGGTTGAAAAGCAAAATAAAAAATAAAAATGTTATTGTAATTGGTGACTTTAACATCGACACGGCTATTGAATGTATAAATACAGAATCACTACAAAATATTATGGGTAAAAACGGATTTATAAAGGGGATAACTGGGAAAACACGTACAGAAATAACTAAAACATCACTTTCATCTACAGAAATAGATAATATATACATAAGAACAACCACTTATCCCATACAAACAGCACTAGTTCAAACTAAAATTTCAGATCACTATCCCATCATGGCAAACATAATTATAAACAGTGAAACTAAAACATTATCACAGCGGAACAACAAAACAGTAACAGTGAAACTTAACAATCAAAAAGTTACAGAAGGAATAAAGAAAATCAGCTGGAACGAAGTTTACGAATACGACGATCCAGACGATATATACCAATGGTTAGTACAACACATGACAAAAATATATGACAACGCTCAAGAAAAACATATTGATAGTTGCACACGATTACAGAAAGATTGGATAAATGCAGACGTCTTAAATCATATCAAAGACAGAGATAAAGCATGGAAACGACACAAAAACAATCCCACAAACAATGAATACAAAAATTTATACATCAACAAACGCAACGAAGTTAACAAAATCATTAACCACACAAAAACGAAATTCTACGAAAACAAACTACGGAATTGTAAGAACAACATTAAAACAGTTTGGGACAACATAAAGGAGACAATGAACATACGGAAAAGCAAAAATGTTGACGAACATATCAAATCCCACTTTCCAAATTTGAATGACAAAGACACTGCAGATAAATTCGCACAAGAGTTTATACAACAGATAGACAATATACAAAATACTTGCACAAATACATTACACCACACTAAATACGAAAGAAACACAAACACGATGTTCATTCCAAAAGCTACTTACTCAGAAATTATAACAATAATTAAAAAACTGAATCATAGGAAAGGACCAGGTCATGACAAAATTAGAGTGAGGGATGTCAAACGATACAAAGAAACATTTGCAAAGTACATGGTACACTTGATTAATGCAACAATTGAAAAGAAGAAATACCCAACTGACTTGAAGATTGGTGTAGTTCGTCCAATCTTTAAGAAAGGAGATGCATCAAACGTAAAAAATTACAGACCAATTACAATTCTCAGCATTATTAACAAAATAATAGAAATTTACATTCATACATACCTTACAAAATACATAAACAAATTTAACCTCATCATACCAGAACAGCACGGATTCCAGAAAAAGAAATCAACTACAAACGCATTAGAACTGTACGCAAACAAAATATACAACAGCTTGAATCAAAATAAAAATGTGGCAACGGTATTCGTAGACTTTGCTAAGGCATTTGAAACCATACACAGAGACAAACTTTTAACAATTCTAGAACACAATGGAATACGAGGGTTATGGTTGGAATGGTTTGAGAGCTACCTAACAGAAAGAAAAATAATTGTTCGTATAAATGGTACTTTAAGTGAAGAAACAAATTCAATATATGGTGTGCCACAAGGTTCTGTGCTTGGACCTGTACTCTTTATTTTTTATATCAACTCAATCAAGAAAGCTTTAAAATACTCCACAGTAAATCTATATGCAGATGACACCGCCATAACAATATCACATGTATCAATGGAACAATTAAACATACAATTACAACATGATATACTAAGTTTTCAACATTGGGCGCATGATCTAGACCTGAAAATAAATATTGACAAAACAAATGTAATGTATTACAGAACACCTACCAAAAAAATAGACACTACGGAATGCTTGAAAATACATACAGACGATTGCTTGCATCGAAATTTTGGTAAAAGTGAAATAGATTGCAGTTGTCCAAATATTAAAATTGTAAACACATATAGATACCTAGGTTTAGACTTCGACGAAAATATGAAATGGAACATACACATTAACAAACTCTGTAGACAACTGAAACTATGCATAGCATATACATACAGGTTGAGACAAATTTACAATTCAAAACTATTAAAAATGGTATATATGGCATGCGTCCAATCAATTCTGTCATATGGTATTACGATATGGAGTAAAACGTCACAACATAAACTTAAACCTATTCTCAAATTACAAAATAAAATTGTAAAACTAATAACTAAAAAAGATATTACAAAAATAAAGAGTACGGAAGCATATAAATTAGTTGGCGTATACAATATAAATGACATGTTCACATATCAATTTGTGTTGCGCAACTACTTTAGCACAGAACACTTAAACATAAAGCCCAAATCAGTATACAACATACGACAGACAAATACTTATTTAGTACCAAGATATAGAAACAATTATGGTAAATTTAGTATGGAAGTTCTCAAACCCACCATCTTCAATGCACTCCCAAATAGCTTAAAAAACATTAACACATATAAACAATTAAAAACACAGATAAGACAGTGGTTAAATAAGAGTCACACAAACTGTTAAACACATGTAATAAATTGTTTCAATCATGTAGCACTATGTAGCTATACTTATATAGTTGTTATGTACATATTCTGTAATATTATAGATAATTATTTAGATATATATAGTTCCGCCTTGCAAGTTGCACTGCGGTTAACATCATATGTATTATTTTTTAAGACTGTAAAAATTTCTAAAAACAAATCCATAGAGACCAATAACGAATATCTAGACTACAGTCATATGTATATCACATTGTATTGCACGCACTTCAGTAATTATAATAGTAAATCACGGCACGCACCGATAAGGTGGTATACCTTGGTGTGACCAAAATTAAGTATATGCACTTTGAATTGCACTTCGATTTGCACTCAAACTGTCTTTATACTGTAGAAGTAAAGATTAGTTTTAACAGTCACTTTGTAAAGCAAATGATGTCATTATCAGGATAATTATATAAAATAAAATCACAAGAAAAAAAAAAAGAAGAACGATGATGATAATCACGAAGCCTCCCAGTTCGTGGTGACTGAGTTCCAAAAAAATAAAAAAAAAAGAGCCAGGTAAAAGTTTTCACCCTCCCACCCTGATATTCACGAGTATTCTGATCTCAATAAAAGTATTCATCTTATTCCTCTGACAGTTCCACTAAACATTTCGCTTATAAATATGAAGCTCGAGAAAGTAATGATAAAACAGTACTTCTGTCGATATTGTATAGGAAAAAGTACTCAACATTTAATATTTCGATTTAAGATACGAATATAAGTACATTACGTAAATTTGTTGTACTGTGCGAAAGAATTGTTTATTTCTAATCCAATTTTTGGGAGATTATAAATAATAGTATTATAATAAGAAATAACTGCTGAATATATTTTCAAACACCTTACCATTTCTCTAATTTTATCACATAATTTATTTTCATGGGAACAACTATACATTAGTGATGAATTATCCAAGAATAACATTTTTTTTTGTTTCAGAATGTATGGAAAAACAGACTGATAATTTTTTTCTTTCCCTCCTTACCCACTTTTCGAGTGCATTTCGTATTAAGAAGCTTGGCATTGCTAAAAAACTGGCAATATCATAGTGAAGAGACACTTTCATATTGATAAACAGCCAAACTTTTGGAGAAAATTTCTAATTTCCATTACGACGAAATAGACCATTTAGAAACATTTTTACTGTTTTACACGAGGAAAATCTCAATATATTGATTGTTTTACTCATTATTTCTTTTCAGCAAATATCGATATATCCTACGCATATGCTTATGTATTTACTACCACTTAGTTTAATGAAAAAATAGATGGTTTAGAGTGGATTTCCGTCTATTCTGTTAATGTATTGTACATTTGATAGGAAAATTACACAATATAGGAATTCCGATTTATGGTGATAAGTTGTCAATGCACAAAGTGCAATGGAAAGATGTGTGAAAGCACAAAATTATTTTTCAAGCATCTCGCTACTTCCAAATATCAAATTATTTTCCAACTTGGAAAAAAATATTATTCTATAGTAAGATATATTTTCTGAAGGTATTTGAAGCAATGTCACTAGTGATTCAACTGTTAGTACATATTTTTATTGCAGCAATTGACGGTAATGAACTATCTCAGAGTAAGGAAATTTCAATTCATAAATGTACGGACATACAGCAGAAAGAAATGTACTCTTTTTCACAATTGTATTGTGCGTATATTGTGAATTTTATTGAATCAAATAATCTTGTGAAAAACATTGTTACTTCTGTATATTACAGGAAATCGGAATGTAAAAAATCAGCAAAAGAATTTTTGATTTCCGGACGGCATTTCACAGTATTAACATCCGTCAATGTGACACGTCGTATTAATATAGTTGTTGGATTACAGAAATTTCAAGTTACGAATAGTTTTGAAATAATCCTCGACATTCTTTCCCGAAATAGAAATTTCACATTTGCAACCAATATGGTAAATGTACCAGATATACTGAATCACTTACTGGATCCAAAATATGACGTGATTATTTTACCCATGGAGTTTACGGAATATAGAATGATCAAGTTCGACTTTTCTTCGGTTCTGTTATTCAGTAGGCTCTCATTTTCAGTGAAAAAGCCAGAAGAGTTAATGCATCCTTTATTGTTCATAAAACCATTTCCGTTTATTACTTGGATATGTTTTATTGTAATAACAATGCTATTTATCTTTACATTGCAATTATTGTCCCCCAAATCCATTGACATTTCGCTACTTGTTATTGAGATCATCGGCGTCATCGTTGCTAAAGGTTTTACTGTTACTGGTAAAACGGAAAAACTGCCTTCCCGTATTTTTCTCGCAACATGGTTATTAGTTTGTATGGTACTTTACACGGCTTACTGCAGCAAATGGGTACAAATGTATCTTATTCCTGACATGGGAAAAGTACCTGAAACATTTCTGGAATTAGCAGAATCTTCGTATATTGCCGACGCTCCGTTCGTTGATATCTTCTGTGCCGAAGTTATGATGACAAATACAAGCAGTGAAGATCCACTGAAAAATCTTTGTGGCCGAATAGAAAAGAAAGAATCTGGTTTTGCTAAGTGCATACAAAAAAGTAGGATGTTTGTATATTTCGCCTGTTTGTCGCAAATTGAAATGTTTATATTTTTCCAGAACCAAGATTCTTCATATTCCTTGCAAGGTCCACAAGTTCAATTTTCAAATGATACAACATATACGTCGATTTTCACATGGATGTTTAACAAACATTTTCTGTATAGAAAGGATTTCGATAGATCTATCAACTGGTTACATAGTTTTAATCTTATTGCCAAATGGAGAACTGAATTTACTCAGCAAATGTATAAGGAAAAAGCAGAAAATAATAATAATAAAAACGCTCATGAACGAAGCTACGGTAATATTCGATCTTTACGAATGAGAAATCTCTACTCTGTGTTTATATTAGGAATGTTGTTTTTACTGGTTAGTTTGTTAGTATTGATATTTGAACAGTTATGTTGGACATGACTTTTGGAATC
>JAQFYR010001257.1:0-10423 GCA_034694985.1 Campodea silvestrii
CGTTTTGTTTGTTCTGATAGTTTATTTGTAAACCTTGGAAAGGAAATTCTTTGAGTACACAACGCCCTGAAGTATTACATTAATAAGGCGACGTAACAATAATAATAATATTAAAATTTTGGGCGCATTTATAAGAACATTCTGTAAAGGAGAACGTATTGTTGTTCCGTAACTACGTACTTTGGCGAGGCATTACAGCCTCGTTCTAGTTTCCTTGACCAGTCTGCATCGTAATATTGTTTCAGGCATCATAGTAATATTTTAAAATAATAGTAATAATACTTGAAGACTTCGAAATTCAGCTTTCCGAAAAGAAACACGACGTACCTTGTTAATTGCTGTCAAGTCGAGTCACCGTGACCTAGTCAACTCTACCTTTGAGCTACATACACATTAATTAAACTACAGTAATTTCGCTACACCCCTACAACCCTTTAACCCTTTATTTATTTTATTAAAGTACTTTTGAACGTAAATTACATTCTTACGTGGTGGATTTGTGCTTGGGCTTTTTAGCTTAAGCACTTGTGCGTTTGTCGATTGCTGAATCGACATTAAAGGCTAGGAAACTGAATTTCGAAGCAATATTTTAATCTTTCGTTTTTTAAAGTGTTCTTTTACAGCAAAAATTACTAGAAATTGCATGGTCGCCCCACTTACTAAGACCAATTACCCTAGAATTTTTAACACATAACCGAATACCGAAATCGCAGCAACGTTTCGTTTATTTAATTTTCAAAAATAAATCTTCATACTTTAAGTCTCTACTTTTACAGCAAAAATCACTAGAATTTAACCCGTCGCCCCTGTTACTAAGACCGTTTAACCTAGAAAGTTTAAACATAGCCGATTTCAGAGAATTTTTCTAGTTAAATATATATTTCATTACAAGAATATTTTTTCCTTTCAATAGCAAAATTACTAGAATTTAACCCGTCGCCCCAGGCACTAACATCGATTAACCCAGAACTCTAGAACATAGAAAAAATCGGAGCATATTTCTATTTACAAAATTTTCTAAGATAAATCCTTTACAAATCTTAGTTTCTTTTACAGCCAAAATTACTCGAAATCATTTGGTCGCCTCCGTCACTAACAACCCCTAACCCAGAATTTTAAAACATAGAAAATTTACGATTTTCTATACGGAGCAACTTCTAGTGGTTAAACATATCCGCCATTTTGAATTTGGACTCAGAAAAATTCTGTGTTTGTTTGGAGATATACGATTTTAAAATAGCTTTGTACCTTGTACATTACGACACAGTTGCAACTTTACATTTTTTATTTTCCTTTTTTCAACTCGGCCGAAATCTTGAGATTTTGGAAAACAGAATTTGTTACAGTACATTCTTGTACTTATAAATAATTTAAGACATTTCTATACTTTATAATTTCCGTGTTTAGGACTTTAAAATAATTTGAGTTTTTTTCGGAAATAGAATATAATAGTTTGCTTTTACTTCAATTAATTTTCGGAATTTCCGGAGCTTTTATTTTACATCGGATTAATAACATTTCATTATAACAACATTTAATCACATTCTACGGTGCTTATAATTACATTTTAATAATAATTTACACTTCTAACCTTAATTATTTTTGCGTTTTTGCCTTTTATTGTTTATTTACATCGGGAACTTTTATTAATCATTGACAATTTTGGAAATAGAACATTTGACGGTATTTTACGGCCGTACATTGCAACTTTTGTTGACCTTTAGCATCACTACTAGATTTTCAAAGTAATAATATTCTAATTTTTCGTTATTAAAGTCTTTCTTTTTGCAGCATTTTTACTTGAAATTGTATTATCGCCCCATTCACTTACGTCGATTAATTCAGAAATGTTAAACATAGAGTTTTTGCGAGCTGTTATACGGAGCAACTTCTCTGTTGCTGACCATAGTCGCCATTTTGAATTTCGACTCAGAAAAATTTCTGTGTTTGTTTAGAGATATCCAATTGTCCAAACAGTTTAGGCTTAGTACATTACAACACAGTTTTAACTTTAATTTTTTTTTACTGACTTTCGACTTTGCCAAAATTGTGAGATTTTGGGAAGATAGAATTTTTTCGGTATAATTTTGTACTTATAAATATTTCAATATATTTCGTACTTTTTAATTTTCCATGTTTATGACTTTAAATAATTTTTGGGATTTTTTGGAGATAGAACATAACAGCTCCATTTGTACTTCGAATTATTACGGTTCACATTTGACATTTTTGCTCATTACTAATTGAGCTTTGCTTTAATTACCATTTAAGTACAGCACAGCAGTTATAATTGTTATTACAATATTTTGTGCGATTTTCTGAATTCTTTTTTCTCATTTTTAATCGATATTTGGGTTTTCGACTTGGTTTTTATTCACCAATAATTGCAGTTTTAATAATATTTTGTTACGTTTTACAGGTATAATAAATTGTTTTCTTGACAGTTAGCAGTATAGTTTTTTTTTTCCAGATAATTATATTAACACTTATTATCTACTTCATCCGTTTATATTACGGCAATATAACTCGGTGGATAATTTTTGCGTATTTTCTTTTTTTTCAATAATTCTATTATTGTTTTGGTACATTGATTTGACTTGCATTCGTCGTCCACTGGTCCGACTTTTAGTATATTATTTTATTCGTTTTTTTTCCTCACTCGCTATTTCTAAGAAAAATCATGATTCGTGATTTGAAATTAAAAATTCGCGCTTTAACAAAGCAGAATGAAGAATTAACTTCCAGAAATCGGTCTCTCACTGATGTGCTTGGAGATGCACAACTTCTGATTGACAAACTGTCTGATACTGCTCGGTTCGAACAACAACATCAACAACAACAACAACAAACCCTTACCGAGTTAAAGCAACAAATTGACGATTTCCGAATACTAGACATTTCACAGCTCCAAGCTGAAAATTCGATTTTAAGAAATAACGAGACAATATTTCAAGAAAAGATTGCAGAATATGAGAAAAGTTCTCCAAATCACATTTCTAGTTTACAGGAGGTAAATAATCAATTACTTAATCGGATTAAGACTCTTAATGATACTATTCTTCATGATCGGTCACGTTTTGAACAACAAATGGACAACAACCTGGCCAAAATTTATGATTTACAGGAACAACTTTCTCATTTCCATAACAACGAGATTTTTTATAATCAAAATATTACTGATTTAAAGGAAAATTCTGCTAGTAAAACTTTAGTAACGATGTCAACACAAACAGATGATAGGATTGCTGAATATGAGAATACTTCTTCGAATGATAATTCTAATTTACGGGATGAAAATAAAACATTACTTTCGGACGTGAACACTTTACATAGTAAGCTTCTTACCGAACGTTCCCGTTTTCAACAACAAATCGATAAACATTCTGCCGATATGCATGCCTTAGAAGAACAAATTTCGGATTTAACAATTAACGAGACCATTTTAAAAGAAAAGATAGATCATTTTAACAATATTTCTATAAATAATGTTTCAGTATCTCGGTCAACGCAAACAAATGATCACATTATTGCTGACACTATATCACCATTATGTTCTGATAATTCATTATTAAGTACGGACATAGAAATGTCTGATATACCTTCGACGCCTTGTTCCACGCATACGAAATCAGTTATTACAGATAAACGATGTTATAAAAAAGTAAATGATGATATTTTTCATGTGCAGTACCCTAATACGGAAGTTTTTAGTGCACGGACGGATATTAAAAATGATCGTTTTCAGAGAAATAATAGAAAATTGTTGCGTGAGAATTTTATTACGTCGAATTACAGTTATAATACGAATAGTAGGTATAATTACAGCAATAATTATAAGAATAGCGTTGACATGTCTATGATAGAATGTCACTACTGCCACTTATTCAATCATTTTAAGTGGGACTGTCCGAAATTACGGCGAAAACAGCTTCGCAATAACAAGTCTTGGGCTGTCACTAATAATAGTAACAGTTTACATTGGCGCGATCGATCGCCAAACCATGGTTTTCCTGTAAACAGCAGTTTTGTGCAAACATCAGACCGAATAAAAATTAATCGTCCCGCCGCAAATAGCAGTTTTGTGAAAATGACAGAACAAATAACTCCGAAATCGAAGATTTTTACGGTAAATACGACTTCTAATAATGTTTTGGTACAGCAGCTTTGTTCTGCATTCACTGATTTTGCGGTTAATTTGGTTAAAAATATGCATACTTCACCCCAGTTCAAAGATTCTACACTTACGAAAAATTCCGATTCCGGAATGTCGTCTGACGTCACTGTTTGAAAGATACACGTATGACGTCACGAATTCATGACGCGTGTACACTTCCGTTTGACATTGACTTTGAATTTAATTTTTGCTACTCTTATTTTATACGGTGCAGACAACTTTCATTTTAGGTAAAATACAACTCTGACGTCACTAATTCAATAATGACGTACATTATTTTATTTGTTTTAATTATGATATATTAATTGATTACTAATTTATTACCATGCATTCAACTATATTTTTTGTTTTATGAATATTACATCTGACGTCACAGTTTGATTGATGCACGTATATTTTTCCGGAGATTTACAGTTTCCGTCGGTTATTAAATTTCTCTACTGGTTAGTAATAAATTATTTTGGTTATTTACTTATTACGTTGGTTAATTTACATTAACTTTGATTTTTATTGAATTTATTTTTACATTTTCAGAATAGAAAATATTCGTTTTCGGTTATTACAGTTTATTATTGATTTGTAATTGGTTTTTCTTGCAATCCAGCAACTACTTCACGAATTTCTTTGGTTCATAATAATATTATATCAATAATCTAATTACAAGTTACGTTTCATTTCGATGGTTATTAACATTTTATTGATTGGTTATTGATATTATTTATACGTTTTTTTTTTGCTGAATAACAATATGTGGTCGATTTATTATTAGTAAATTATTATTCTTTATAGTATTTGCATATTGGATTATGATGACGCACAGCTCAACTGTTTCTCCAGATTTTTCGGACTTGATATTTTCACAGTTTGGTCCTTCTACTCGTCACGTATTCATTGATCAGATTACACAACAACGAAAACGTACAATAATATTTTCGGATTTCAGTTTACAAAATATTAATCTTCCTGATAATATGAATATAACTCTATATATGAAGCATAATTTTACATTCAGCTCGGTAACCGATTTCATATTGAATACGCCTGTTGCTTTTTCAGATACTTGTGTAATTCTACTCTTCCTTGCTAGTAATGATTTTTTCGCTAATGACTCTGTCAATTATATTATACTGAAGGTTAGGATTTTACTATCAATATTAGAAGTTCAGTTTCCAAACGCAAGTATTTTCCTGTTTACACCTACGGGACACCGCTTTATGCCGTTTAGTTTGATACGTGAGTATGCGAATCGATTACGTCAACTTTCTATTAATAGACCGCTTGCCATTTTCGTAGTGACAGCCTTTGATTTTATTACGCCGTCACATTTATTACCGACTGATGTATTTCGTTTACCTTTTGCTATACGAATGCGATTACGATTTTTGATTTTTTACGTAATGCAGTTAAATATCATTCCGATCCATTTCTCAGTACTTCAGAATTCATTTCCGGTTGAGAGTGGTTTACCAGCTCTCACTAATTAATTAACTTGTTAAATGACAGTTCGTTGATTACGCGTTCCATCGATAATGGTTTCATTACAGTCTCATTTTTATTATTTACATAATTTCTCATTGCATTTTACGGTATTCAGTAGCGCATTTCAGTTGTTATCTTTTATTAATCATTTTAGAACAGTTATTAACTATTTTTTTTCGGTATTTTGGTTTTCTACGAATATATTTATTAGTACAATGATTTTCTTATGAACGGATTTCATTCCGACATTTTTTGGTGTTAGTTTTTTTTTAATTTATTAAGATCCTTCAGTTCAATGACCTTTTAACATGGTCACATGTTTACGCAACGGTTTGCAATGATATGCAGTAATTCATGAATTGCAGGTTTTATTGTTTCAACTACGATTTTTCGACGCTTTGAATCGTTTATTTGTCATTATCAATAATAATTTGGATATCGATATGGATCAATAATCAATAGTTGACTGTATGGACGAATACCGATCCTCGCGTTTATTCTGAATTACAATCACTTTCATCAAGTTTAAAATAGATTTCATGGATTATTAATTTTTACTAATTATGTGATACGATAAATTATGACATGAGCATTTCACAATAATTTACGCGATCCTACTGCGTGCATCACATGTCACAGGACTTCACATAATTATTTTATTGATTATTTTAATTTGTTTTTCTTGGATAAAAACGATATTCATTCCTTTGCTTGAATTTCGGTTCATACACGCGCCGATTTATTTCCATTGGTCGTGTACCCCTCGTTCATACCAATGTGACAATGCTTTACTGGGTTTTCAAAATTTTATGGGATTCCTCATTGAATGTATTGACACTATTAATACTGATTATTAATGTCACTACAAGTTCTGTAGTTAGTACTTGATTATTGTACGGATAGCTGAGTTTAGTGTTATAATTAATTAGTTGTCAGTCATACACGCATTATATTACGTATGACGTTATTTATAGTTGCTTATAATATTGTGTGGTTCTTATACTGTGTGTTTCACTTCACTCGATTATATTATAATCATATTGTTTTAGTATACTACATGGAAAAGCATTATTAGTTGTTTGCAAATTTTAGAATTATAAGAAATACATGCCTCTATTTATCTTCTAATTGACGGTTATTACTTGAAAATAATTGAGAAACTTACGCATCGGATATTCTAATTCATATACAGTTTATTACGCAGCTCCGTACGTTACATTTATTATTATTATTGCTAATTACTACTATTAATAGTGCATACTACATTGTAATAAATAATTATCTACGGTCTAAAACGTTTCGTTTGCGTCATTTACGTTTTCTTTTAATCATATCAGACTCTTAATACGTTCCTTGGATTTTTCCTTCCATCCAAGCTTTACCTTTCCTCACGGTGAATACTCACCTCTTTCGTATATCTGATTACGTCATCGCAGGTGTTTCACTCGTACAAGAAGCGTGACCTACATCTCTGTCTACTCGGTTTATATGGAAAGCAATGCTTTTGAGTTTCAACATGTCTAGACTTTTGCGAATTCACACAGTGAATACGATGGATTTGGATTTTCTGAACATTTATATTACGAGACTTCAAGATTTATACTGCGTGTCCAGTATTTGAACATTATTACTTGGTTATTACCAGTTATTCATCGATTACGTTATGGATTTCTTACGGTTATTACATGATTACTTGGGATTATGATTTCCATAGACATTATTTGCATTACGATATATGGGATTGCATAGGATTGCAACTGATTCCTTTTACATTTTACGCCGGATTTTATTGGATTTCGATACTACGGTTTATATTTGACATTATTGTTACGGATTCCGATGGATTGCATGGTTTACATTCGTATTATGGTTACCACTACATACTTTTACATCGGATTTTCCTGGATTACACAGGATTGCCATCACCGGATTACGATTTTCATTGTTACTATCGTTACTGGACGTTTATTCAACATTGATACCGGATTCCCGATCCAGTTATTGAACATTTATCGGACCTTTACACCGGATTGCCAATAGTGATTGAACAATTTTGCCGAATTGCAGTTACAGTTACTGAACATTTATACCAGATTGCCGATTTCGTTATTGAACATTTCATCCGGATTACAATTGGGTTCTTGCAGATTACTTCGGATTGTCGATACGGATTACTCCGAACTACTTAGTGACGTCATAGTTCACTAACCTTCGATGCTTTGATGACTATACCACGCCTACTTACAGCTGATTGGATACTACCATAGACTTTTTATTGTTTTACATCGATATTTACAATTTTGGACCTCCAGTGACATCTTTGGTCAATAATCTCTACGCCCCATGTTTATTATTACGCCTATTGATGCAGTTTTGTTTTGGTGATAGACTGTTTCCAGTACAGACATTATTTTCCAGGACATGTACTTCAATATTTGGATTTGCAGATCAACACTTTGCTTCTACATACTACGGGAATGTATTTAAATCTTGATTGAACACAGTGTTTATTACAGTGCGGACTTTTTCAGATACTGATATTTTCTTTTCCCACGATCTGGTTGAATTCCTTTATTCCCAATATTATTCCGTATTCCAATTACCGATTCTTACTTTGCTGAATGATTATTCACTTTATTTCGTTTTATGACTTCATTGATTTTTCATTATTTATTGGTCTTCATTTCATTTTATTAGTGTGCACTATTTGCAATTTTGATTGATATTTCGAATCACTTTATGAAAATTATAATTATTATGACAGAAACATGATAACAATTTTAAAATTGATCATTTTATTTCCGTGTTTTGATTTATTGACTTTTGTTCGAATACTTCGTAATTACTCTTCGTTTTGATTACGATATCTTTATTTCTAGGATCCATTCATATTTAATATTATTACTGACATATACAGGCATGTCTTTCTTTAGTTGTGTGAACATTTTTTCGTATTTACGTATATTAATTTCATGGTTTTTGTTGGTGTTCTTCATATTTAATCATTAATTTTATTTCAGTTTGCAGTCTATATTGACCGCAGTTATATTTATGATGCTTTTTCATGATTATGGTACCATTGGTTTCAATTATTTATGTGTTTTACGGAGTTATAATACTCTGTCATGCATTTGTTATATATTACAATGCATATTTTAATGGTTTACTAGTTAAGACTTTAATTATTATAGTGTAGCCACTTTTATTTCTGTAAGTCCCTGATACTGCTTGCTTGTACGTTTCAGGACATGCTGTGTGAATTTTCTGTCTTGTATTGGTACCCCAAATGCTACATCGCACTCACATCTGACCTGCCAGTTGCCACACCCATTCATATCAGCTTGGGTTCTTTTGGTTTGGTTACGTACGCCAGTTCACAACGCTCTGGACTAGTTTCAGCACTTCCATTGTTACGTTTGCGTTTACTTTCAGTGCGATTACGTGTATAGTTACAGTGGTTACGATTTAGTTATTATGTTTACGTTACAGTTACATCATTTCCGTTTGGGTTCATTTACAATCATTATCGAAAATATTTTACAGACATTTAAATACTTCTTACCATTGTTTTGTACGGCAACTTTAACACGCAGGGAAACTCTTGTTTGTGAATAAATAATACATTACGTCGGCCATGCCGCAAAAATGTATACGTCTAATTTGGCGTCAAACTGCTTTATTTCATTCTATTGTATTTCGTTTTACATGATTTTTTTTATCGCCACAGCTAGCACTGTCTTATTTGTTGTAATTTGATAATTGTTTCTTACAAGTCATGGGTTGCACTTTGATTTCTTTGATTTATTTTTGAGAACTGATAATTTAATTATTTTTCATTCAATAACTTACTTTTGATTGATTGTTTAATTTTTGCTTTTGATTGATTTTAGTAGTTCTATGTTTCTTTATTTGTATTACAGGTTCTCCAATGCAATTCGACTTTTCTGTTGACACTTTGCTTACATCTTCATCGATTTACGATATCAGAATTCACGTTAATTTTTTGATATTGCGATTTTTGGGATTCCGTTTATTACTTCACGATTTCTAATTTGCAAACTTTATTATTACAATTACCAACGTTCGATTGATCGACATTTTTTTTAATTACTCGTCTTCATCAATTTCCGATATCAGACTTATAATTATATTCTACTTTTGCGAATTTTTTTTATTTTCGTTTCGCTATTTTCAAATGTTTCCATTTCTTCTACCGGTGCCCGTGTACCACTGATGTAATTTTGATTTCTCAATTTTTCCGTTCCGCAAAAATTTCATTCATGAAAATTACATCTGATATTTACAAATATGATTGAATTTACGATCCAGATTGATTTTTCGATTACTTTACGACATCATGAAAATTGTTTTGATTGCTTCATTTTTTTTTTTTTTAAATTGATTTTACTCTGCGATTTAACGACTTGATTGAATATACGGTTCCGATTTCTAATTGATTGATTTACTCTATAACTGATTTTTTTTTTGCGAATTGATAATTTTATATGCGTTTACGATTTTCGTCATCCATCATTAATACTTGAAATTTGAATTCCCCCCCCCCTTTGGATTGATATTTACACTTTGAATTTTTTTTTCTCTTCTCGGATTAAATTAACACTTAACGCTTTAAATACTCTTCTTAGACTTTATTTTTTTATACTTACTATATTTGAACGTTTTATTGTTTTCACTTATTTAATCTATACACCCCAAGAGAGATCGACGTAAGAATCGAAAATGAATCTCTCAGTGCTAATATTTATTTTA
>JAQFYR010001258.1:0-10417 GCA_034694985.1 Campodea silvestrii
AGACTGTGATATTTTAAATTACATTAAGCAATGCTACAAATCGTCCTTTCTGTGCAATGATTTAATAACTTGTTGTCCACGAACAGTCAATAAAATGTATCTAATCCTTTATTTTGCAACTGTAATTAAAAAAAATCATAACTATAAAAAGACAATTCCGTAATGCTAAAATTAGATTTAGACATATTTATTAAAGAATACCAAAATATGTTTATCGTACCGCCGTACATTCGTCCCCCTATAAAGAAATTACGCTAATTGTTTTCTTTATGACGTAAAATCTAATAGTTCAAATAACGATCATTATAATGTTATATGGATATTCACAAAGACATTAAAAGTCATGACCTTGGCTGAAGTACCAACTCAAAACTTGCTCTTTCCTTCAACTGTTATCACATAATTACATAATAAAATACAATATATATAGCGTTGTTCTTTTGAGGAAAATAAACACTCTCGTTGGTATAACCAGTCCGGCAACTTCTGTGATGCTCAATAATAATAAAAAGAAAAAACTCACGCATTATTCAGCGGGTGATTCGGATGTTGCATATAGCACTGACAAATATTTACAATTCTTGATCCTAATTAAAACTTCGCAATGAGTTATTGCTTTATAAATAGAGAAATGATAATACTTAATTAACGTCCACACCGCCGTTTATATTTTTATACGGAATTTTACCGAATTGAATGCATAGCCTAACTGATAGTTTCACAGGAGCCTTTTTTTATACTATTTTCGCCTTACATATTACGAACAACTATTTCGTTTTTATACGTAGGCGTTTTAAAAGAACAATAAATTTCAATTCTTAACAATAAAATTTCTGACTGAAAATTTGAACATCTATAACACAATTTACTTATAAAATCACATCAATATCTTCGGCAAGATTAATTCAGTGCCAGTCAAGAAAGGAATGACTATACAGGCATATTAGAGTACATGTCAGATGTCACCTTAATACCTTTCAACAATAATTGATATTTTGTATGGTTCATAACAGACCACTGTTTGTCTTATGCTTCCAGGCGGGCTTACAAATACACATATACGAATGCGACGAATAAATCGATTACCGGATTTAACATCAATTCACTTATTAATTTGGACTGCTTAATATTGAGATTACACAAATATTTGGTTAACGGAAAACATATTGGTTATTACGGGTGTTCATAACTGAACTTACGGTACGTAATTTCCCTTCAAAGAAGGTTGCACTCATGCGAAATGGTTATTTTATATCCATGACTGAGATAAAGTACATAACTTTGCATGTTTTTCAGTTCTCTAATAAGATGTCACGCATTTGAGTTAATGTACATACAGGAATATCCAACGAAACAACTCTATCGTCGTATGAGTTGCTTATTTTACTGACGTTTTCATTTTTATAAATCCAATCACCAATACTCTCATTTATAGGACTCTGAAGGGATTTCTGTAAAGGGTTTAAATAGTTTATATTATTATACTTAAGATGGTCCGATCTGTAGATGTTAGGATACATGTGAGTCCATACCACTGTTGCGGAACTCATAAGAAATACCAATAGATACCCAAATTGCAGGGAACCAAACATATTGAGGCTGATGACGTCACAAGGTCCTTGGCTGGTTGAAAGGACGATGATACCGTTGAACAAGAAAAATACACACCAGATGTATTTCTGCACACAATGTTCTGTTGCTTACAGATTTCACAAAACTATTTAAAATGGATTAAAATAATTAATTTTGTTCTCACATTTATACTTTACAAGGAATTCAGTTGGATTTCTCACCAATGTTGTAGCAATCCTTCATTCATACCACAGCCAGTTGGAAAGGGGACCAGTTGATTAGGAAGTTTTGAATTGTTTTTAGGGGTAATTATTTCGCCCGGAATTTATTGTAATTGTATTATAATTCATGAAGCCCATTTTCAAATAAATTTTTAGAAACAGTCTAATACGTTATTGAGGAAATATATATACGATCTTTTTAAATGCCCATCCCTCAACGACATTTTTACCTTTCCATATCTTTGTAGAGAAAACCTCATCTCTACGTATATCTGATATAAGGGATTGAAGATCAAAAGGTTTCATTTTTTTTCTCTATAAGGATCCAAGAGGTCTATGAAAGTGCTTTTATTCGGTATCACATAAAACAGTAATTATGATGGATGACAAACCCATTTAGCATAGCCTCGGACTGTATGTGAATGAACTGGGACCCAGCATACATTTGAAAATCATTAAAACCGTTGAAATGAAGATAATTGGCAATGTATCCAATATTTGGAAAGGGGATATAATTTGCAAGGGGCCTGAAAGAGACAGAAGGAAAATGTTTTCATCCAGGAAATTATTTTATTTATTAGTTGTTTAGTGGTTAGTTAATGCCCTATACAATCTCTGAAAATGATTGGGTGTTTCAATATTGTATGACGACAACAAATCGGTGATTAAACATGTAAAATGTCTAACATATGTTTCATCCCTAAAAATTACTTTTATCTTTCCTTCTGATAATATTTCGAATGCCGCCCATGTCAAATAGTGTAGTAACGGGTGGAAAATATTCTAAATTGATTTGAATGATTTCAATTATTTACTGACTCGGTTTCTTCTCCAGATGATAATTCGGGGTTCGTATACCAATTCCAAGGTAAAACTTTACTTTTACAACGGGAGAATAAGCTTTCAGATTCAAGAGGAGTTTTTATGTCGTATCCTTCCAATAAATGTTGTATTTCACACTTAAATTTATTTTATAAGTATTCCGTCAATCATTATCACATCAACTAATCCGTTACCAGTCTGAACGAAACGAATAATCACGTCTCGAGATTTAAGAGGATGATGAATTTTGGTTTCTGAAGTGTAATGAGATGGATCAAGTAATAGAAGCAAATTATGTACTTTGGGCATTGGAAAAAAAAACATGCCTCTGTATGCAATAAATAATTGTGTGGCATTGAACCCATTAATATATAATAAAATTTTGAAGACTCGTGTAAAGCACAAGAAGTAATTCTAATAGACCTGAGAATTCGGTCATAGGTTTGGGTGTCGATTTATTCCATTGACCTATAAGATTTAAAATATTTTACTTCCGATAATTGTTAAGTAATTCTTTGTCTGTACATATTAAAGATATCGTTACCCCTTCATATTCGTTATAAATTTGTACCAAGTTATTTTTGTTTCTAAGGCACCGAAATTGTACATTTCTGTGTAATAACGGATGAAATATCTTATACCCGAAATTAAAATCATTTACGTGTAATAAATTGCATACTACAAATTTGGTAGGTATAATGTAAGCTTGAAATCTATAGTTAATTAGAAAAATAGTAGGCCATGTATCCATTTGTATCATTTCTAAATCTTCTACTCTTTTATCTGGACACCTGAATATTGGAATGCACTAAATATTTCCCGAATGTTAAAAGGGCCGTCCCTAATGCCGTCTTCGCCTGCGGCTAATACGCGAAAAGACCTGCGAGATAAATGAGAAGGGGAAAAAAACTTCCTATTATTACTTTATCTGATTTTAAGACCAAAGAACCTAAAATTATACCCTTTTGCATTAATTTACAATATATGTTAGAAGCTCATCTTAAGTTATGTTAATTTTGATGTGATGTTTCCATCTGATGCTCATCTGGGCAGTAGAAATATGCCTAAGGGGAGTTATGACTGGCGACAGGAGTGATTGCAATTTAAATAAACCATCACAGCGTCGACCATCAGAACTACCCTGGCCTTGAGAGCTGCGTCCAAATCAAGATGTGGATATCTAAATTATTTACAAGGAGAATTTTGGAAAGAACAAAGTACATGATTTATTTACTCATATTTTATGTTAGCATCATAAGCTTTAATTATGTCACTCATTAAACTTCGCCTAGAAATATTAAAGGACCCTTTTCTATTATATCTATTATATACCATACTACTTTTGTCTGCCAATATTAGATAATGAAAAGAAACTAATCGCCAGATAAAAGGGTAAAATTGAAACAATACTTATAAGCGTCATTTTTCCTTTTATATATAAAAAAATTTGCTTATACCACTTTTCTTAAACATGACCGAAGTTGTCGGCTTGTCTTCAGGTTGATTACATCCCAGAGCTGGATTATTAAATGCCCTAAAAAAAATTAAAATTATTTTACGTTTAAAGTATACTAACTGATATTAGTACTATCCCCTTTTTAATTTTGAATTAAGCCTAAAAATATCATTCCTTCTCTCTCTCTCATTTTATGAATCGATATTGGAAACTGAATTAAATAAATCCTCCCCTATGCTAATTATTGGCTTCATTAAATTTCGGGGAGGAATGGGTCTTAGAAATAAATAGGGTAAATCAACACCTACATTAATTGATGGATTAACAACGATGGGAGTGAAGACTCGTAGTTTTGAAATTATATTCTTCGGGGCCCTATCGGCTAATTCACTCTCTGCGTATATTGTTGGGTTTATAGGCGGTGGTGTTTGGGGTAACGTTACTCTTCATGTGTAAAACTAACTACGTCCATTAATGTCTTAAATTGTTTGAATGACAGTTCGACGTAGACATTTCTATCAGACTAACTGTTGACTATACGTATGATATTTGTGTTGGCATGGGGAAAAGAATAAGATAATATATATTCCTGTCCTTGTTGAAAATGATTTCTAAATTTATATCCAACCGTTACTACTACTGGAGAATTTTCAAAAACATTGAGTAAGTATTTATACTCAGGAAAACTACCGCACTATATTCAGCGCGCAAATTAAATCCTCCATGATGTGGTGGTATCAGAGCATGAGAAGGTCGTCCTCCTACTTGTAAAAATATAAAAACCCCTTATACTGTGATATAATCTGGTCCACCTTCCAATTGGAGATCCTTCAGGACTTCAGGATAAAGTATGAGACTGGAGTCCATTTTCCACAAGAACAAACAATGACAGGATAGTAAGAAAATATGAAATACATTAATCGTATATGTGTTCATTGAACATTTCGTTAAATAGTTGTAGTCACATTTGAAGATTAAGCGTAATCTTTCCCACTCTCGTCGCCGGACGTGGCAGGATTTACGTCACTGCTTGCGCCCGTGCGACAAGGTAGAGAAATATTTGCCAATTCATTTCAGTGAAGGCTTATGATTTAACATATAATTAAACAATGAATAAATTATCACCTATTTCGATCACAAAAACACTCCATACCTTACATGCAATATTCATGCAACATTGTACTTTACATGTTTTCTTAGGAGTACACTTTATATACAAAGTTACGTATCATTTATTCTCTTCCAATGCATCTCTAATTCTTCTCAGAGTGGAAGGTATTCCAGTAGAAAGAGCAACAACAAAATACAAGTTGTAACGGCTCCTTAGCCTGGGGCCCTTTTCTACGATATGGACACGCTTCATGTAGTAGTCGACCTTCGAAAATATCTACTTCATTGATGTTAGTGCTATCCGCTCATTTCATAGTTACTGCATTACTTATGTGCTCTGTCTTTAAGGCACGTATTGAACAACCAATGATAAACAAAAACGGGGGTATAAATATTTCATATTAAATTAATAATTAATAGTGTAAACGCGAAACTTTTTAATTTGTAGTGCGAAATCTCATGATACTATAACATCAAACAGACAGTTTCTCATTGTCCGCGTACATCTCATAAATTGTTTGGGCACTTCACGTATAGCTACTATAGTTAGACTGAGCGCGTAGTTATTTTTAAACAGACTACTCCAGTAATAACAAATCACTAAGAAAATGCAATTATAAACAACATTTGACATACTACAGCTAACAAAAAAAATCGAGTACTGTTTTTCGTTACGTTGAACAGTTACTAAGAATTTACATAATATATTTAACCCATTCAGAAATAAATAAAATAAACTATTTTTTTATGGCTGCATTCGCAGGCTCTTTTCAGCCATGACGGGAATTTATATAAAGCGGCGATATTGTATTTTTGAACACTTCGGAGTGTTTTCATGTTATTAATTTTATAGGCAGCCAGTTTTCAAAAACCTTTATTTATAATCATATTACTTATATTACGTTTTAATAACCCGTCTGCACTAATTTTCAAACACTATTTTCACATTCGCCCTCGTACGAATGTCATAATTACGAAAAGGTTTTACCGATCCAATAGAAACATCTTCAGGAAAAATACAGTAAAAGAAACAAACTCCTAACAAATTTCCAAAAGATAGTAATAAATTTTCACTGGTTATCGCTTTGCTCAATTTATATAAATTTATGGATGTTCGAGTACTTCCGTTTTTACTTTAATCTACCCTAATTTTATTTGTTGTTAAACAGTAAGTTGCTTTGGATTATTCCAAAGAGCTCTCACGTCAATGAGCTTAATTCAAACTACAAATTCTATTATTTCACATAACTCACTGTTACACCTGTACAACGAGCAGTTAAAAACCTGCGTAATAAAGTGACGTACAAATTTTGGAATTTAGTGTTTACTTGTTGATTACATGATAACGTTCAGTCCATTACTGACGCCGAGACGTCTAGCGTTTACACTTGGCATTTGGATCATTGTTGTTTTGTGCCATCAGTTCATTACACTGATTTCGCAAGGCACCTTAATTTTCTCATCCAGGTATTACAATCCGAAACCAATATAAATAAAAAAAAACTTGCTTTGCCTTTCAATACAAAATCTTCATTATAACAAAATTAAGTCGCCATATCATGCACATAATTAAGCTGTAACATTATGCATTTATGACCTATTGTCCACTACGGCATGCGACCTATTGTTCACTAAGATGACCTATTGTTCACTAAGATAAGTATTACTAAATTGTTTTTCCAGAAGTCCATCCCTCCATATGAAATTGGTGCATAGATTATAGTTGATATTAGCTATCAATCCATTACATTGTTTTTGTGCTGTCCCCTTTTGTTTTATTTAGGCATTACAGCCCAAAACCAATGGAACTAACTAATGCATATGGTAGTTTAATTAATAATTGACACATAAAGTTTAAATCCATCATACTACTGAAATCAATATACACTTAATAATGTACTAAATTATAGCATTCATATGACAATAATATAAAATTATACATTTACAACACAATACATTTTCATGCAGAAGATTAGTATTTATTTCATGCATTACAACTTTTTTTAGAATCTTGGGATTTATAACATATTAGTTTACGGCAATATTTGTAAAACAATAAATTCTTGATTTTTTTCTTTTTCCGTTTTAATGGGTCATTTACGGCAGTTATTTGCTTGTAAAAACGTTACTGGTGATTTTCTTTGCTTTGTAATCCGTCTCAAAGGTAATAGCTGGTGGCCAATTAATATAGGCCTTACCGACCATTGGTGGGGCTTACAGCAAATTTTCTTTACAGTTAGAGTCCGTAGATTACTTATCTGTGGAGACATAAGCTACTAGTTAATTTTAATGTTAACAAGGATTACTGTCCACAAGGTAGGGAATAGCCTATCCTTTAACAACGATGTAACAGAGCAATCTCCCAAATGTAAATAAATAACTCCTTATAAATATTATTTCATGCATAACAAGAAACGTTTTGCCCCCAGAAAAATAGAACAACATAATAATTGAATACATCATGCTCTTGCATACGGATGAATAATATTTTTATAAATATTATTTAAGATTACTCACATAGTAATCATCGATGCAAACATACCAAAAAAAAATTAAGCAACCCTTTTTTCCCGTTTACAATGTTTGCTATTTATTTATTTTTCTCTGACAGAAAAATATTTTAGGACGTTTTTAGCCTCTTTATTATTTTTCTCACCCTTTAGGCATTTACATTTATTTTATAACATTATTTCACGCTTCTCTTCAAACGTTTTTATTTATTTATTCATTCACATCGTTCGTTCATGTGCCGGCACTAAAATATTTCAATATAAATATACATATATAGGCTATATCTCTGTCCTAAGGAAACTTTTAGTCCTTCTAAGTAATATTCTATTACTCATTAAATTTGTTGATGCGCATCAACTGTTATTCTTTCATTAATAACAATAATAATTATTCATTACTTCGAACGATGTCTTCAAAAACATATTGAAATCATTATTTCATATATTTATCTCTTTTTACAACAAGTTCTCACAAATACCATCTCAACCAATAAAATGAAGGAATCATAACTTATTTTTTTCAATTACACGTTTGTTGTCTAAAACTATATCTTTTATTTATTCGCAAGTTACAAACTGACCTGGCCAGTATCAATTATGAACCACAAACAATATTGATTTAAGTCAAGAACTTTAAATGTAATGAAACATATTTGCCCTTGAAAAAGCGTAATTATTATTAACTCTTTAGGGAGATATGATTTTCTCCTTCAGCCATGTTTATCTATCCACACATATACTGTCCAAGTTACAAGGGATCCGCCCTGTTTAATACTTAGCTTAGGAGAAACCTCCGATGAGCTTCAGCGTTGAGGGAAGTGGGAGGGGCTAATAAGCCTTCTCTTTCTACATGGGATCTCTGATTACCTGATTGGTTTGTGGTGGCACTTCATTATGGCTCCCTTCTCAAGGAAGACTATAACAATTTTAAAATCGGCAAAGGATGAATTCAAAGGTTTTGGAATGGGTTTTGTGCATTAATATAAATCAACTAGATCTTATAGGGGTAAGGGTGCTTGGGTTTAAGGTATAAAAAGGAGGTTATGACGAAAGGGGTGGCTGTTCACGGAAAATCTTAATACGTGAAATAATACATGAAATGCAAATAATACATGAAATGTCCTTAATACGGGAAACATTTTTAAAGTGGAATGACCTCCCTTTCTTTTTATTCTTAACTAAAATTTTCATATCTAAACCATTTTTGGTTCCTTCCTTTATTATCAATATACTACATATGAATACTATTTTTACTAAAAAAAATCCTTCCCCATTACAATTAATATTACTATCGCTGTCAATATCAATTATAATGAAAACAGAGTTGTAGGTTATTTCTATCCATATATACTCATACTGTTGGTTCTCTGTACCGGTTTTCATTAGTATATAAAACTCATAATAACGTCTAAGAAATACTTAGACGTCATTGTGAGTCTTATTCGTTTTTAGTAGCGTCATTCAAACATTCGCTTTTACAATTTCTGTTCAAATACAAAAGCGGAGATTGACTTCCATTTTGCAAAGTCATTACCATATTTTGAAAATCAATAATTTTAACATATTTAGAAATGTAATCTGCTCCAAGAATGCATGCATTATCAGTCTTCCAAGTACATGCAGCAAAAATATGTTTTACTTCAAAATCAGCAATTTTAACTGTTGGTTGCACAACATTTGTGCAGTCAATCATGGTATTGGTAGCTAGCAACGACAAGGTTAAGCCTGGGTCAACATTTAAATATTCTATTTTGTGCCGTTCTATAAATTCGTGACTCATAATTGATATTTGACTTCCTGAGTCCAGAAAGACATCAACATTTTCATTATTAATTTTACTTTTTACAATTAAATTACTCGCACAACCCATATGTAAGTATACGAAAGAGCGGGGTTGAGGAGTATTTAAATCATCATCAGATGAGTCCACAGCAACATTAGTTTGAGATGTATTCAACGATAAAACACTTTCAAATGAATCATTACGATTTGATTCTTCATTAGTTTGTAAAGGCTCTTCTTTATTTATTACGTCCGATAATGCGAGAGAAGATACAGTTGCTGTTCCTGTTTTTAAGGGGTCCGTTAATAAAGGACTAGGATCATATTGAAATGCCTGGGTTTGTGGGAAAATAGAATGATCTAAGAATGTTCGATGAGGACTCAAACTCCGGCTAGATCGAGTCTTGTTTTGTAAAGGGCTGGTGTACTTAGGTATTAGGGATGAAGTAAAAACGGGATTACGACATGAATAAGGAGTAGCTGGTTCAGTTAAATGAGATCTATGTAATGCATGAACTAAATCACTTTGCCCTTCTTTTATTTCAAATTTAGGGTTTGAATGCACATATTGTATATTAGAAGGAGCAGGGCTATATCGGTCCGGAGCTGTTGGTGCGGGCTTTAATCTCGACAAACCCCTTTCAGTTGTATTCCCAACTGCTGCCGGTACTAAGGAAAGAGCTGTGGCTCCCTTCTCTTTGTGTTCCCGTGTTTTCCGTTCTTTTGTAGTTTCGTCTTCCGAATCTGAACTCTGAGTAGACATAATCACTAAACACGTTAATCCAAATATTAAATATGAACAATAAAAAAAAACAATGTATCGAAAAAAACAACAGAATGTCAGCATCACTCATGTATATGGTTTTGTTATTCTTATATTTAAATATAAGTGTGTTGCGCACAAAACATGTAAAGGATTAAACTACATTGGTTTTAACACAACT
>JAQFYR010001259.1:0-10416 GCA_034694985.1 Campodea silvestrii
TCGGACATTTTATTACTTTACTTTTATTTTCATTACAATAAATATCCTTATTATGACCACCAACTGGCCGATAGTCATAAGTACGTATCATTATTCATCACATTAAATTCCCAGGAGCTTTCAACGATTTTGGGGTACAGTGGCGCTCGGAAGGGGGTTCCGGGGGTTAAACCCCCCATTAAAGACATCAACTATGTCATATTTCTGCATATTTTGCTCTAAAAACGTTAAAAAAAATCGCCCTTACTTCGCTCTGGGATATTTTCTTACAGGTTTTCTTAAATTTCATGATTTGATGTACCGTACATTTGCACCTGGTGAGCTATGGTTTTTGCCATGTAGAAGTGAAAATAGGACGCAAAAGAAGTAAAAAAAAATAAGAAATCTAAAAAAAAATCCTTTAAATCTGCAAATTTTGACTAAAAAAAACGTAAAAAATTTAAAACTCGCTGCGCTCGGGAATTACAGTAAGTATTATTTTTACGGCTTTAATTATTTTACCACACCCCCTCCCTTGAACAAATCCTGCGTTAGTCACTGCGTGCGGGGTCCCAAAGTTGTCTATACATTGTTTGACATAACTGTATAAGAAAACTGTAAAAGAGTACGTATCAGTTAATTGCAAAATTTCGAAGTCTTCTGAAGCTCTCGTTTTAATTCGAAAGTAGATATTTTTAATTACATCTTAATTAAATATCGGTTAAGTTATTGCACTTTTAGCCACTGTTCTAAAAGGTAGAGCAATGTTCATCAATATATTGTTGTGATTTGATCTGGAGAAATGGAACATTTCATTTTGTACATGATAACGTTGTGATCTAAAGCGAGATAAATAAAGATAAGTATTGTCATTATTACTTTTTGTACATGCATTGCTGATTTCTGTTGAGTAGAACACAATGAACAGAATATACCGATTGCTACAGTATATGGAAAATATTACACTGCGGAAATAATGGTGACACACAGTCTCGATAAAATCTACTTCTTCCTTCCAATTTTCATTATTGTTTACCATCAAGATTTTGGAGTCAATAATTCCATTCTCGAACAAATTACTAAAAGCACTATACTGTATTCTAAATCAATGTGCTCTGTCACACCCATCAATGTTGCAATCTGCAAATCGTAACTCAACAATACCTGATGTACAGTAATTTTATAAGTTTATGTTTTACAAAATGAATGTTTGAAAATGCAGAAATTTGTTTAATAAATTGCCTTATCTCCCCAGAAGAAATTTACGTTTGATAATGATTATACGTTTAATTCTTCAAAAAATTATTTAACTGATATATTGTATTTCTCGAAATTTTCTGTAATAAAATGGATCCCACGGAAAAATCTTTACTTATTAAGCATTTTACGAGTATTATTTATATGAAATGGTTTACACTTTACATTACCGGCTTCATCGCTCTAAAATTTTATAGTCTGTACTATTTTCATGATGTAACAGTATACTACACACTATATTATGGAACTATTACACGTGCCTGTAATCATTGTTTCTATATATCCGTAATAACGGACTCTTAGTGTTTTTATTAACATACTTAAGAGGTAAAACATTATTTATTAAATGGTTTGTGTTTCATTTGACCAGCATTTAACACTGGGAAATATATTGAAATTTATTTTCCGACGTGAATTTAAGACAGTTTATAAAAATATTTGATTGGCCAACAATCCTAATATGCCCCTATTATAGTTCCAAAATCTTTAAATTAAATTCCCAAACTGTGTATTGGATAGTTCGATTGGTGATGCGTGAATTGAGCACCCACAGCTATTTTCGTGTAGTTACGCCTCTGCTTCCAGTGGTATGCCAGTATTACCATATTATAGCAGCAGTGATAATAAAAAAATCCTTCTGCAGTTCTAACAGGTATATTTAACTACATTGCATTAAAACAGGTAAAGTAAGTTGATTTTGCGGAAGCAGCGTCATCAGTTCCAAAGTAAAAATGGGGAACAGATTATTCGGAAAAATTTAATGATGAATTGCAACACGAGCTGTTGGCACAAATATATTTTTGAAATCAAATGGTTCAATTTGAAAACAATATCAATGAAAAACAAATGTTAAGTTAATATTAATGAGCTGGCGACCTGTAGCAAAATGGAGGTATACTCAGCAAATAAACGCAGGGCCGGCTTAAGCACTAGGCGAACTAGGCGGCCGCCTAGGGCGCTACCAAAATCGGTGTTTTAGGGGGCGCCGTCAGGCGTTCCCTAAAACCGCTTTTCACTTTTTTTTATTCCATACTTTTCTATTAAAACGTTGAAAGTTAAAAAAAAGAGAAACAAAATATGTGAACACGAATTCAAATATAATTTCAGGACGTCTCTATATTGTGTAGGCTACATTCCGCGCCCCATTCACACCGTGATTTAGCTTTTTGAAGCATTATATCAGACTAAGCATTGAAAAAAAAATGATAATAATGAGCACTATAAAAACAGGAATTGAAATGCATTTCCTTATTTTCCTACACGATCGATCAATCATTCAGTTCATTCTAACTCCCGCAAATTTTCGGACCTGAAATGACCCCAAATGATTTCTCGTGGAGGCTACAAATGAACCCATGTTCTCTTTTCACATTATCTTACACAGGATAAAGTGTTAAGTAACTTCAATACTACATTTTGTTTTCAATAAATGGCATGAGAGCGGAAATTTCCTAAAAATGAGTTACGGGTTCGTAAAGTTTCGGACGTAACGACGAGGGGAGGTCGGCAGGAAACATGGATCCAGAATTTTGGCATGGAAGGGATCCAAAATGAAACCGAGAATATGAAAAATAAGAATGGTTAGTATGTTTATCACAAATCTCATTTAGGTAGTCTGGTAGTGTAATTTCCATATAATGCATGAATGTTGCCTTTGTAATATTATGCAAATACAAGATAAAATAATAAAAATATTCTAAAACCTAAGATGCAGTTCCATCACTTGAACATATTATTTTCTTTTGGCAGCAAAAATTATAACATTGTCAGAAATAATCAGGGCTAATTTGAGGATTCACAAGTTTACGAACCTAATATGAGTAACATTTAAATATTATATTGATCTGCCTGTAGAAGTGAATACATACAAAGGAAACAATATGATAAAAAATGTCAAGGGCGCTTTTAGATGGGGAAGCCAGCTCCCCACCACAACACACAAAACTGCTTATTATAAAGCAGAAATTACGAATATTTCGTTGAAAACGTAAACATTTCGCCCTCGCTTCGGTCGGGCCACTTCGACTAGACGGTTCTGAAGTTTTTTGTGTGACTCTTTAAAAATTCGCATTAAATTTGCACATTCCTATGAAAACGTTAAAATTTTCAGCCTCACTTCTCTCGGTTTTTTCTATGTAACTATATACTTTTCATTTAATTTGGGCCGCTCCTCCATTCCAAAATCCCAGAACCGCCTTTGGAAAATGCGGTGGTCTTTCAGAAAGTTTCGAACATAACAATAGGTACAAGAATCATGAAAAAAAGGATTTTATTGTCTCGGAAATAATGTCTTGTTTAATTTTCATATTTGATAAGTATTTGATAAGTGACGTGTATGGGCTGTTACCATGTGTAATAATTGGAAATGTAATTATATATGTATCTCCAGCATTTGAAGTTTTACTTATTTTCTAATTTAGCATGTTTGGAGACGTGATGGTCTGCAAAATATTCAAAAGGGTGCGTCGTGTGTGATGCTGAAAGTTTTAGAACCCCTGATATAGACTATATATACAGCGACAGTTGACACTCTTTTTCATTCTTAGTTATTATATTTTTTTTCTCAAATAGAAATGGAAAATGGAGGGGGGGGGGCGCAAAGTCGAAGATTTCGCCTAGGGCGCCAAATATCCTTGAGCCGGCCCTGCTTGCAGGCTGATGAAGAACTTCAGGTAAACAGAACCCCAAAATGGCGACAACGTACCAAAGAAATTTACCCAGAGACAAATGAGTTTACTAGCAATGACGTTAGCTAATAAAACTACAAAATCATCTGAAAACTGAACAACACTTCAAGATAGAGCCATCGGGGACCCAGCCTGTGACAGGATCATCAATTTCGACCCCAGTTTGTCATTTTACTCCTGTAGCCACAAAACAGGTTCACTTTTACAAGCAACAGTCAGCACACTACAGAAAATAATACTCAATAAGGTAAGCTGAAAGTTGTTATAAACAATTACTGGTAATTAAGAAGGAGAACACATACCAGAACAGAGAAAAATAGCACATCGGTACCCCAAATTGGCGCCGGCACACATGACGTTCCCCTTGCAGTGAACAAATCAGCAACAATACTACAGTGCACAAAGATAAAACAGTATGCATCGGAGAACGGTACTAAGGCGCTTCAACAAGTGTAATCAGTGGGGACCACTGTGATAATTCGCTACAGCAGTTTAGCTTCATTAAAATGTTTAGTAACCCTGTCAGCAAGAAGAGAAAACTAAGTCTAAAGTAAATTTGAACATTTACAAAATTAAAGGCCCTTGTCAACGGTTTACCAGAGCACTACAGGACCTGTCTATGCAATTTGAGAATGCAACGGTTTCACCCAAATCACCGCCCCTTCCGAAAGGGGGAACGGGAGAATGATAATCCTTTGACCCCCCGGAAGATAAATATATAATAAGCTCACTTCTCAGCAAAAGAAGTACAAAGCAAAAATAAAGATAAAATAAACCCAAACAGAGGAAAAATATAAGGAAAAAAATCGATCCAGTACACCCGTGAGTATTTTACCGCAAGAGTGGACACGTCCCACAAGGTACGCCTGCGGAGTGGAAGGAGGATCGCCAAACGCGGTACGCCAATAGAGCGGAGGCAAAATTAATAATAATAACGTGTGGAGTTGAATGTTTCCAGCCATGGTAGCTTCCAGTATTACGCCTAAAGGTTCAACGAGTTAGGTTCCTTATCAGTACACTTTCTCAAGAAACCGGCGTCGAGGAGTCTAAAGTTTTGGTTGGTCACTGCAGCTCAAACACACCCAAATATAATAATAATAATTTATAAAGGTGGTTTGGACTGAAGTCTGTGTGCATCGGTTGTTTTTAGTGAGATGTTGTATATGTTCTGGAAATGTTGTTGGCATCGGCAAGATATATAATCAGTTAAAACAAAACCACGAGCATCTGGCAACCCCTGATACCTTTTCACGTGAGCACACTTACGCCCAATCTAGCCCCCTCAGCCAAGGGGGAGACATCAGTTAAAAAGAAAAAAAAATAAATAAATAATAAAGCCATGTCGTCTTGATCATCGTAGCTGCCAAGGGGGAATGAGAAGAAGTATAAACATTTCGCCCCACTGGACAGCAATATGTAGCAGAAACCCTCAGGTAATAATTTATATAAAAGATAATCAAGTCAGAAGTTGATGTGGTTCGAAGACGTGTGCCCACGGAAGAGTATAAGCATCGGAGACATCCAGTCTCCCCATATAGTTACTTTTTGAAGCAAGACAAAAATGTTCTCTCCTCTTAATTCGGAGCTAAAGCTTACTTTTTGGACTCAGATTTATCATCGGTTATTTTACTCCCTAGCTATCCCCCCTAAAGAAAGGCAATGATCAGCGGGATGAAGCATCAGAAAATTCAAAACCCTAACCTACATGAAGAACATATCAGAGCAAGCTTTCTGGAAATAATTTGAAGACGGTCACATCGGCATTGCCCCAAACAAACGTACCCCAATATAAAGAAACATCTTACTTCAGAAGTCTCCCAGATGAAGAAAATTTCCAGTAATAGAAGACTTGCAGTTAAAGAAGATCCCGGACTCTTATTTTGAGGGTGGGTTTGTATTTTATTATTATTTGTTTTGTATTCTTATCTTGATGTAATGACCTCTGAGTATCAGTAAATGCCTCTGGCGCTTTGGTTCGGACACTGCGAGCACGCTCTTAGTGTTCCGAAAGGCGGAAAATGCAACGGTTCGCCGACCAGTATCAGAGGCCCGTTGTTGATAAGCAACTGCGTTGCTAAGAAAGGGAAAAGTTTGTTGATTTTGAGATTTTGGTTACTGAGCTTGGAACTTTCAAACGCAAAAGTCGAAACTAATTTGTGGTGAAACAATCATTCCCCAAAAGACTATAGAAATTTTTGATACATCGGTAGGCTACCCAGTGCAACGGATTTCCCTTGATTTGCTGATACTGCAGAGGTATTTGTTTTGTAATTGTCAACTTTTCTTTGTAGAATTACAATAAATTATGGAAATTCGAACGCTATGCTGCTTTGTCATTGGGATCTCCGAGGAAGTAGTCTAGGCCTACTATGTTCAGTCCATCGGAACTGGTGAGCCTTTTTGAAATCAACTGCACAGGAAAAATTTTGTGACGCTTTGGTTCTTGTACCCCCCAACTTTATACGATATTCAGCATTTAATACCGATAACCCTAGGTTGGTTACATCGGTATTCCAAAGCAGCAGAAAACTGTTTCATCCTTGATTTAAACGAGCTGTAATCAGGAAATGGAAATTTCACTCCACAGCAACGACTTTAACACATTTCCTCTAAGAGTACGTCGCATTATTATTTTCATAGATCTCTTACAGTTTCCATAATTTTTGGCGAACTTTATTTTGAAATTTGTCGACTTAAATGAAACTTCGGCATGGATTACGGTAAATTTAAGAGATATACGAAAAAAATAAAGTGACTCACTTGTAAAGGATAACATTTATTGCCGTGAAGTGAAATTTTCACTTCCAAGTTCCTGTTCATTTGTAACAAAGTAAAAAGAAATTTTTGCTGATTTTAGATTTCGTGGCTACTCTCCACCCTTAATTTACGATTGACTCCATACATAATCCGTTCATAGATATTTCCTCTTTAAGATAATCTCTTATACGACACAAGTGTTTCCCCCTATTTCTTTATTGCCTAATGCGGCCGTGTGGGGTGATGAATCCATGAATAAAAAAAAACAGAGAAGTGCTTTACTGATACAGATAGAGAGGCTAATAAAGCCAACAGCCTTTTTAGTGCATATTATATAGTAATTGTTAATTTTTTGAGTAAAAATAGTACGGTTCATGACACAATTTGTAATAGAAAAAAGATAAGTGTAAATGTACAGTCTATGGATATTTTAAAAATTTCATATTCAAGTAGGTTAACTTGATTTGTGCAAAAATAGTAGCAGACAGTAAGGTACTCTGAATTACGTAGACTTGTTTGAACTTGATTATTATAAACAAATTACTCAAGTTTGATTTTCAATCCCAGTGACTAAATCATAACACCTTTTTTCAGTTAATTTTGCTTGATGAACCTACACGTAATGTGGATCCAAGTTCCAGAATACATATTTGGAATGCGATAAAGGTAAGTGATCAGATGGCAGTACATGTTTTTATTTATTCGAATAATTAGGACAATCTTGTATTAAAATTGACGGTGATAAATATAATTATAATTATAATAATAATAACTGCTTTATTTAGAGTGGCAAAGAGTAGGGTTCATGGCCCTCTTTTACCCTTGACCACATTATATATTACACTTACAAAGTTTATAATTAAAATGAAAAATTACAGTATGTTGATAATGAATTAAAAATACATAAGATATATATACATTGTAGTAAGCACAGCGATATAAGCGAATTTAAATAATATTGTCACATTTTCTTTCTGAAGTATTTTTAATATCAGAAGTTATGATACTTAGAATTCAGTTCTTGATATCTAAAATTTATTTAGTAATATCTTAAAATTCAATGTCCGATATCTGCAACTCAACTTTTGATAAAACAAAGATAGTGTTGTATCCCATGTTAGTTTCATAGATGGCACAACAAGGGTTTAGTACATTACGTTTAGTTATACAGCTTATCAAGGCCTTTTATATATAGGGAAAAAATTTCGGAGGTGGTTCTGTTCAGGAATGTTGTGAAAAAACAGTGAAATTTTTTACAAGTTTTAGTGGAAAATATTTTAGGGAATTTTTGATTTTTTTTAAATTTGCTTATTTTTTCTTTCTTTTTTCTTCTTTCTTCTTATTTTCTTCCATGTCGGGGGGGTTGAACCCTAAGATCCCCCCTTAAATACGGCCTTGCAGCTTATACTTAAAGTTTTGTATATAAATTACAAATTTTCTTTCTTGGAAGTATGATTTTGATGTGGTGGCAATTATATTCGATTCAAGTTCATTTTTGATGCGTTTGTGGTAGAGACATGGCCATATTGTCCAATTGCTCAAGGATTCACGGTTCCCCTATTAAGATGCAGATATTTCCTGCAATATGATACAGCAATGCCGATTAAAAATAATTATTAGCGCAAATGTTTTACAGTTTGATTTATCTACATAGCAATTCGAATTTTGTATTCTCATATTATGTATACTGAAATAATTTATGACCCACACACGTATTTGAAACTGTTTCTCAAAGTCTATCTAAACGCTGCAGAAAAAACGTAGAATTTGGAAGTGGTACCAACATAGCAATGTATTATAGTTCCACGTCTGGTCTACATAATTATAACTTGGACTTGTGAAATTATATTGTATTTTCATAACAACGTTAATTAGCCATGCACGTGTGGAAAATGTTATATACATTTAATTGCCAATGAAGTTCAAATTATGTTCCTTTGTGTCATTTTATTATTATGTTGTTGATTACAAGGGTTAAAACACACTTGAATTATTTTGAGGTAAAAATTTTCTTGAAACTTTAAGTAGCTTATATATTCAATAAATGGTGCATTACTTTGAATTTCAGCTCCTTCGTGGTGGAAATCATACTGTTCTGGTAACAACATCAAACTTAGAAGATGCTATCGTTGTTGGAGATAAGATTGCTTTATTTTCACATGGAAATATTCTATGTTCTGGTTCTGCAGATTTTGTCAAACAAATATTAGGTGAGAACAATATTTTCATTTTAATATATACAGTATTGCCAGTACCGAAGTTGTACTACATTTTACATATCAGCGAGGCGGTACAGAATCAAGGATAGTCAGCGCTCCTCTAGGAATCACTAAGCTTGAGCGAAGTTTCGGGGATAAAAGAAAAAGAAATAAAAAAAATTCAGGAAGGTTTTACAAATCTCAGAATGTGCATACAAATGCTAGAAAGTATGGACATGTATGTTGTAGGTAAGAAGCCTGTATGTAAAAGACTAAAACTTCTTTTTCAAACACAAGAAACCGAAAAACAAATACACTTGTCTGCACCAAGAAAATATTATTATAATTTTATAATTATGCTTATAACATTGGATTGCGTGTCGTATTTTTATTAGATAGTTTATTACGGCACAACCTTTACAACGATTGAAAATCTGTTGCAAGATGGCAAGTGCTTGGAAACAGAATATAGTTCTTTTTCTTCTAACATGCAATCTCTTTTGAAAATCCGCCACAGTCTAACAACATTGATATATCACATAGAGTGGGCAAAGCACTTCCTTTTTGTTTCAAAAATACATCTACATTCTGCCAAGTTATCCAATACATTACAATGATCTCTGTAAAAAATGGATGAACGTCTTAGAAAATGCCGTTTTCTTATATATAGGAGCTGGATACAAATTGACAGTAACCAAAGAACAAATTTGTGATGTTTCCAATATCAGCAACTTCATTTCTGCATACTTTCCTACTACTTGTATAATTGAACGTGAAAACCAAATTCAGTACATTTTACCAGCTGAAAGTGATGAACCATTTTCACGGTTTTTGGAAGATTTAAATTATAACAGAAAGGAACTGCAAATATTAACATTTAGAGTGGGATTATGTACACTGGATGATGTTTTTCAAAGGTAAGGATTTTCAAATTCAGTTCCTTATTCACAAGAAGGTGGATGAAGTACATCTAGATTTCGTCCACTATCAATTTAGAGTTATAATGGAAAAATAGATATTTTAAAAGTTCAATAAAAGTAATTTCACAAAAATAATTTCGTAATTTCCTAATTTCATAATTAACAGTAATTTCGTCCTCTGTAGCAGTGCTTCTTCACAACCGTAACTTATTATCTTATCCAGCAGAGGCGTAACTACTAGAAAATCGCCGTGGGTGCTCAATGTACACATGAATCGAACTGGCGAATGCACAGTTTGGGAATGAGTGCAAAGAGTTTGGAACTATTATAGGGACAATTTAGTATATTTGCCCAAACAACCATTTTATAAATTGACTTTAACAATCCACGTTACGAAAATTAATTTCAATTTTTTTCATTGTGAGATGGCCAAATGAAACAATATTCATTTAATAAGTAGTATGTTACCTCTTATTATTATTATTATCTTTATTCACATAATCTCAAATTACAAATATAATATAATTATAATCTGGAAGATTTTCCAAGCGGGTACTTGACCAAGACAATGGAACTTCTGACAACCAACATTTTCTCAAACATCATCATAAATTGGGA
>JAQFYR010001260.1:0-10415 GCA_034694985.1 Campodea silvestrii
TATCTTATAGGCTGAGAGTGACCCGAGAAGGCCACTATGAAAATGACATCACTCGAAGCCTAAATATTGTCTAGGCATACACTGTCCAGCCATGTTACAAAAATAATTAAAATATATACCGTACAATACTGGTAGGTCTATCAAGAAAGGCTTCCTTATTTGGGGGATTCATAAATATTGATAATTTTACAATGTCAAATTACAGTGCTGAAATTGCTGTAATAACAGTACAGTAGTCTACCGTTAAAGAAGAAAAAAGGCACAATGTATGCCAGACATATTATCACATGCAAGAACACTTTTCATAGCCATTCACCAAATTCTACTGAAATCCTCAAAAACTATCAAAACAATCAATATTAAAAAAAATTGAAGAAAAACAAAACAATAACAAAAAGACCTTTCCGATCACCAATCACCATTACCAGTTAACGTTAAAACCAACCACCATTCGGAATAATAAAATCCTGACGTACCGTCTGTGCTTTTACCTGGATGAGTTGATTATGCTTTTCTCTCCATTTCGACCTATTGACTCGAGGTGGACTAGGTTGCCTGTTCTTTGCAGTACCAACTGATCCTTTGAATCCAGCAAGATCCGTCCCTTCAATACGTTGCTTTAAAGAATCAAAAACCTTACGTTTCTTCTCCGAAGTCTTCAGACATATTTTCTTGTGTTTAAGTAACGACGCTTCAACAAATGTCCGGCCACATATATCACATGGGTGTAAGGGTTGTGGCTCTACGACGGCGTCTACAACAGAAGACATTTTCACATCACTAGTCTTAACATTTTAAAAATAGAATGTCAGACTTTAACGGTTCATCATATAGGTTAAAAGATATCCACCTCTTTATTTGAATTAGTGATGCATATGATATTGAGCTCCACCCTAAGTATCATATTGTGATCTAGAGGAAAGACCTTGAGTGATTTTCCTTGTGAGGCATCTGCCTTTTAGGTGGTAGTTTATGCATATTGGGGTGGTTAGCACGTATACGACATGAATGGCATTGGCAGATTTGAAACAGTTTTGCATAACATTGGTGTAGGAAGGTTAGCGTAGAACTGTACTACGGGGTGGGTTCAATAAGCTGTTAATTATACTGTGGTATGTTGTTAGACCTACCATACTATTAATATAAAGAAAAGGAATGATGTTGTAATTTAGACTACAACAACTGTTCATAGGCTATGTAACTTAAAAATTTCATAACTTACAGCAAATAGCAGCTGCAGTCATAAACTTTGATGAATTTGCTCCTGTTTTCTTGTCAAATTCAAACACATGCTTTCATATACTGTAGGTCTAAACTTATGGATTGTTCTTTTCCCCCTTTAAAATATAAAATAATTAAATAAAACAGGAAATTTTCCATTTCACTTGAATTTTATAGACCTATCTCTTTATGGATCATTCCATAATTATCATTGTCTACATCTAGAACTGAAAGGGTTAAGGCAGGGTTTGCTTATATAATTATTGTTGTGACATGTTTGTAATAATATATTAAACGTTAAAGATTTATATATTTACACTGTAAAGGAATAATCTAAATAGGGGTTATTGGTTGCAGCAATCATGGACAAATTTATTCAAAATGGATAGGTCTAATAGGTTTAGTTTCATACTTTTTTTTTTTAGAAAATGGAGGAGTAATTACATAGCCTAAGCATCACTCAACTATTCTTTTATCTCATAAGACAATTTTCATGTAGCCACTTTTGGATTTTTTTCCTACTCTAATAAAAAAAAAAAAAAATTCCATTTGAAACTGGAATTTCATCAACAATTTTTCCTCTTGGTTCAATTTTTAACAGAGTTTAGTGTTCAAAACGGAACAATTTTTTAAACTTTTAGTAAATTATTGTTGTTTTCTGTAGGTGGGCTACAAGCATTCAAGGAGAAAATGAATTTTTTTCCATGACACTTGTTGGCTACGGTACCGTACCCTTAAATTGAACTAATAACAAAAATGATGATGCATCATGTATCTGTAGGCTATAGATCTATGGTAGAATTAACACAGAACCTAGAAAATAATTAAATCATTACGGTGTACCGTAAGTTATTTGTTGTCCCAAACGAATTTTCAACCCAGTAGGCTACTTCAGGTTTAAAGTTGGTTTGGGACAGAACAAGCCTAATAATGTAGGCCTAGATGTAGAATGTGCAAGAAAATGCACTTGCAATAATTATTTCAATTTTGTTAATTGGAGACAGGGTAGGAAAAAAATTTGGCTATTATTTATAAAAAAAAATTGATTGGTAGGTATTTTATAAATAGGCGTAGGCCTAGGCTACAAATCATTTTAAAAAAGTATTTTAAATCAACCTTGAAATAAATTATCAATATTTCAGACGAAAAATGATGCAATGTTTAATTAGTCTCATTTCAGTGATTTTAATCCTATTTTGTTCTAATAGTACGGTAGGCTTGTCTTGACAACGGTAGGCCATTATTGTATTAAATAGTGCAATTTATACATTTACAGTTGATTTATAAATACCAATGATAAATACTTTTATTGCATTAAACGGAATGCATCTCGGCCGTGAACAAGACAAATATCTCTCGGTCAACTCAGTGCGACCTTGACGGTTATTTCTCGAAATTTATCGAGCTGTTAGGAAACTGTAGGGACTTAGGTTCAACAGATAGACTAAAACTTCTAGGTCAACTCAAGCACAAAATCGGCAACGAACTCGCGAAACTAAAACGAGAACTCGGAGGAAATACCGGAGTGGCCTGTGAAACAGGAATCTCGGAAAACTGCGGAAATATGGATCAAAGTGACCTTAAAACGTCCGAAAATAACTATGCAAGTGCGACAAAGAACAACCTGCTAGATGGCCAACTATCAAATAGCCCCCCCAGTGGTACAAGTCAGTCAAGTGTAAGTGAAGTTAGTGATACCACATTTGTGTCTACCCCAAGCGAAGCCCAGCCTAGCACAAATGACCTTATGGGCACCTCTAATAATGCTAGGCGTGGGTCCACCACAAGCAACTTAGTCTCCGAAGATGATGCGAGTTACGTAACGGTCGGTGGCAAGCAAAAACGGTCAAATTGGCCCAAGAAAACACCAAACTCAGTGAAAAATACTCACCTTATAAAGGACTCAGGAAGAGACAGTATTCGTTTCTCAAACGGGCTTGCGACCTATGAAATTAAACCTAAAGGCCCGAAAATCCACACGTCTCAGGTCTACGTTGGAAGATTGGACTTAGGTACAAGTGAATCTGAAATCTCATTATACCTTCAATTAGAAGGAATTAACGTGTTAAAATGTACTCGTTTATCCTCCGAAAAGCTAATCAAAACGACAGCCTTTTGTATCGAAGTCGAAAATAAAGACTTTCTCACCATGATCTCATCAAAGCTTTGGTGCAACTATATGGTAGTGCGTCGGTTCTTTCCTCCAAAGCAACATGGACGTTAAAACACTAAGTATCTATTATCAGAATGTCAGGAGTTTGAAAAACAAACTTCCTGAATTTGTAGCACTGTATCCATTTTTTGAAAGGTATTCTATCTTAGTTTTTTCTGAAAGTTGGCTTAATGATCATGTAGATAACAATGAATTTTATCCTTACAATCAAACCTACAACATACTTAGAAAAGATAGACCATCCAAGGGGGGAGGCCTAATTATCTTCAGTAAAAAGCACCTAAATTTAAAAGAAATAGACTTAAATATTGAAAACTCGGATTCTATGCCTGAACTGCTGTGGTGTGAAGTCCCAGGAATTTATAGCTCCGAAAATAATAAAAAGCTCTTTTTAGGGGCCTACTACAGGCCTCCAGCAAACAAACAAACTGAGATACTCGAAGTCCTCGACATCCTAAAAACGCTCCCCACTCATAGCGACAAAATTCTTGTTGGCGATTTTAACCTACCCTCCATCAAATGGCTCGAAAACGGTACTGTCGCTGCCATGCATAATAATTCAGCATCCATCTTATGCGACGAACTGAATAATTATTTATCTTCATTTCAACTTAAACAATCTATATTAGAACCAACAAGAAACGGGGCCCTCTTAGATTTATGTTTTAATAACTTGTCCACATCTATTGAAGTAGGAGAAGGGTACTTAAAGTCAGACCACAAAGGTGTCACCATAAACTTCCCATTTATTCTTTGCAGCAATCATGAAAATAATTGCTCCACTAAAAAGAAAATATTTGATCTTAAAAAGACTGAGTGGCCATTACTTTAACAACAAATATTGACCCATGATTGGTCGCAACTGTCAACCCTGAATGTAAATGATGCAGCCCTCCTTTTCCATAACACAATTTTAAATTTTATTGATCTCTATGTACCAGTCAAATCCATTAAAGAAACAAACCTCCCTTGGTTCACAAGTAAAGTTAGAAAACTCAAAAACAAAAAGATCAAGATGTGGAACAAGTGGAAATTGACTAGTGACAATTCCTGTTTAACCGAATTTAAGAAACTTAGAACTGAGTACAAAAAGTCCCTAAAAGAAAGCTATAAAACTTATTGTAGAAATGTAGGCTCAAATTGTTCTTCCAACCCCAAAGAATTTTGGAATTTTGTAAATAATAAACGTAAAACACCAAAATCCACCCTTCCAACTACTATGAAGTTCAATGATAAAACTGTAACCACGCAACAAGATAAGGCCAATTCATTTGCTGACCTCTTTAAAACACACTATAGTACTGCTTCTAACTATACAGAACACAAAAACGGCGGAATAAATTCAGACACAGTAAAACAAACTTCTGTGCATATCACTAGAATTAACGTAGAGCGAGCCTTAAGAAAATCTACGAAAAAAAGGGGAACGGATAGCCTCGGATTGTTCTCTACTATACTCAACAAATGTGCCGTACAGTTATCCTACCCACTATCAGTCATTTACAGAAGATCAGTAGCAGAAGGCATATTTCCAGATATCTGGAAAACTGGTCATGTGATACCTATTCCTAAAACTACTGGACTTGGTGTTACAAACATTGTAAACTATAGACCCATCACAATACTTCCCTTCTTTGGAAAAGCCTTGGAAAGGGTAGTCTCCTCTGTTATCAAAGAAGAAGTAGCTCCTCACCTTTCAAATAACCAGCATGGCTTCAGAGTCGGCAGATCATGTGAAACAAACCTGCTTGACTTTCAATCTATGCTTTGCAGAAATATGGATGAAAACATACAAGTGGATTGTTTTTATGCAGATTTCAGTAAGGCATTTGACAGAGTTTCACATGACCTGCTCATAGAGAAGCTTAGCAACAAATTTCAAATTAGTAACTATCTTCTAAAATGGCTGGTATCCTACCTCAAAAATAGATCTCTATCCGTAAAAGTTGAAAACACTTATTCCCACGAATTCCAAGCAGTATCTGGTGTTCCACAAGGAAGTGTCCTTGGACCACTTTTATATATCTGTTTTTCCAACGACCTACTATCAGAATTAACCACGGAATGTTACGCTTTCGCAGATGACATTAAACTTGGAGCGCCAGTAACAGCCGAATCAGACTGCATTAACCTCCAGTCAGATATAAATAAAATTCTAAACTGGTCCAAAACAAATGACATTCCCCTTAACATCTCCAAGTGTAATATCATCTCATTTACGAGAAAGCATCAACCACTACACTGGGATTATAATTTGGAGAACATCAAACTGAATCGAGTCGCTGAAATCAAAGACCTGGGAGTGTATTTAGACTCAAAATTAACATACGAAAATCACATTTCAACTATTAGTAACAAAGCCAGAAACATTATGTTTACCCTAATCCGACACCACGAAATAATCACAAACCCAGAAATCGGCAGACAGTTGTTTATGTCACTTGTACGCTCCCAGCTAATCTACTGTAGTAAAATCACAGGTGCAGCAGCAAAAACCCATCTTTCCAAATTAGAAAATGTTCAAAAAACCTTCCTCAAATTTTTATTAAGGCGATTTCATATTCCAGAACCTAAAAACTATGGGGAGATCTGCAAGTTCTTTAATATAACTACCCTGAAAACATTTTTTCTTACAAATGACTTACAATATTTTATAAAATTAATCAAGGGAAAAACTGAAAATGAAATGTTATTAAATGATATAAACCTCTTTTGCAAGCCATTAAATACTAGATGTAAGGATATGTTAAAAATTGGAAATCTAACTGATCATTACAAAAGATTCTTCACAAATAGATCAGTGGCGCTTTTAACAGTGGTGCAAAGGGTGCACTGCACCTGTTAGCTAACTCTTTTTTAAAGATCGATTTCAAAATTGCAGAAATGTCCGCGTCTTATTTTAAAAACATTATGCTAATTATGCAACTTCCATAGTTCCATGCTTACGAAAGTACGGTACTTTTTCATTTAATTTTCCTGTGATTAGCTTACTCGAATTCAAATGTTGTGTTTTCTTCTTTTAAAATGAAATCCACAATGAAAAAAAGGAAAAATGGAGACATTTGCCATTTGAGTTTGGTCTTGGTGTCTCAGGACTTTTTCTATATTTTAAAAATGAACAAACAGAAATAACTACCGATAAACTACTCTTCTCTTTTTCATCTTGTATTACTGGTAGCCTACTACAAAAATATTCTTTTGACACAAGTCTCATGATCATGTGATTGAAATGGTGCTGTATTGTTGGGTGGTTAGCTGGAGTTTCCACTTTGCAGTAAGATGGCAAGAAGGAGTCTTGAAGAAGATTTTTAAAAAGCAAATTTCATCAAGGCTGAAGATTATAGGAATTTTCTGTAGTCTATTATGATCACACACATTATTATCAAGCTGACTTAATAATTAGTTGAGAATGCTAAATAAAGAATATATTACAGTTTATCAGTGATCTATTTTCTTCGATCTTTTAAAACAACTTATCACTTTTCAACTGTACGACTTATCGTCAAAATGTAAACGGAATTGAAAAATAATTATGATATGGTACCTGAGGGTAGCCTACCATACTAGTGATTGACAGTCCAAAGCACAATGATCATGTGCAATATTTTAAAAATGACAAAGTTTTCGCCTTGGATTGCAATTTTTCATAAAAAATTCTTTTGAGTGAAATTTGAGACTCTTGGCAAATTTCACATTCATGAACACTCTACACCTCTACGCTGTCCATTTGTCCACACACTCACACAAAAATTACTGACAGTGATTCTCTTACCTCCCAGTGATAAAAGTTCTGAACCACCAAGTACACCAATTAGCTACGTCTTCTACAGATGCCAGGTCATTCAACTTTCATCAGGACATCACTTCACAAATATGCATCACGGAAGTCATCACCATCGTGACAAACACATACCGTACATCTGAAACTAAATAAGATATGTTATTAACCCTTTCACAGTGAAAGTCGACTATAGTCGCCAAGTGTAAAATACCCTTTCACTGCGAAAGTCGACTTTATTCCAGGCTGTTAAAAAAACATCCAACTTTATTTTCTTGACAACAAATGGCACCCAAATCACGAAAATCAACTTTAAAACTTAAATTTTTTTATTTTGAGGGGTACTTGGAATTATGGGGAATAAATCCGACCTTGGTACTTCACACCACTGTACCCACGTCTTGGTGACAATAAAAAAAGCATTTTCAGATGGAAAAACATCCATATTATCAACTTCCGATGTAAAAACTCCAGAATTCATTAACTTCATTTTTCAGCTACAAATTTACATATAATTTACAAAGCCTACGGTAAAATATTGACGCAGTGAAAGAGTTAAAGTGGAAATATTATACAACAAATTTTGGATGTAGAGGAAACTTTTTTTTTTTTTTAAATGTGAGCAGACCGATCTACATATGCATATATATCATAATTTATATTATTCAAAGCTTATTTAAAAATAGTAGGCCTACTTTCTACAACTGTGTCCACTTTTCTACTGTGTCTCGTGCGAGGCACAGCAGGGGTGGAATATCTTCCGAACTGTATTGTAACCACTAACCAGCCATGGCAGGCAGATTTTCCCCTCAAAATTTACAAGATTTTTCCTAATTTTCCACAATTTTTATAATTACAATTTCCACATGCGAAGGTTTTAAAAAATTTCTCAGTTCTTAGTTCAGCCTGTGTAGACCTTTTTATTTTTATTTATTTATTTTATTTTTTTAACTCAGTCACCACGAACTGGAGAGCGTCGTGATATCATCATTGTTCTTTTTTTTTATCCATGTATATCTATTTATATGATTTTTGTTTACATACTGACAATGAAATCATTTGGCTTACAAGGTGACTTAATATTGGTTTATAATTGTATACAGCAAATTGAGTGCAGTGCAAAACAAAAAGACTTATACATTTACTATTGGTCACACCAAGTTGAAACAACTTATCGGTGCGTTCCTTGAGTTGGTTGTTTTAAATAACAGAAGTGCGTGAAAGGTGTTATTCAGTTAATATACGACAACGGCAATTTCATTCATATACCATTGCTTTGGCAAGTATTTGAATATTGCTACAAACATCATGAATTATGGCGGTACACTGTCATTCACCCGTTCAGTATGCAAGTGAAAATGTTTAGTAGTCAGTGATTCTGTGGATATATAAATTCTGATTTTTCCTGTTACTTTTATATTGTGATCCAATTACCCTTTCAGAACAAACAAAACAATATTTAAAAATTCGTATTACTGTATCTGCAACAATTCATTTTATCAGAATCGAATCGGTTATTTGAAATTATTTCAATTATTTTTAGTACTATTATACGTAGTCATCGTTTATTAAACTGTTTCATTATGATTATGGTTTAACACCCTTACGTGAGCAATCTCGAGATCTCAGCTTCCATATCAGGGAAATTAGTGCAAAGGCGGATCCAGAATTTACAAATGGAGAGGATCCAAAATGAAACGAAAAATATTGTTTAGCAGACTCAGGTCAGGTGAAAGTATTGGAAATACGTTTATCACAAAGAACATTTTCGAAAAATGTAATTTGCATGGAATGCATTTCGATGCAATATTTGTAATGTCAATAATACTATGGAATTACAAAGTAAAATAACAGAAATACATTAAAATCTATAATAAAAATAGTGACATCTTTTTTCTCGCACTGAATTTCGTATAACTCTCAGAAGGAATTATTGGCGCTAACTTTCAGATTTGCAAGCAACAAAATAAATTAGAAACATTAATATGAATATATTGATTTGAGCGTAGAAGTGAATACCTGTAAGAGGTAAGTAGTCTGTGAAAATGTAACATCGTCTCTCACTGAAACTTTGTAATATTCAATGGCAAGAATATTGTGTTCCTTGTTTGTTTTCGATAGAGTTTTGATTGTATGATATATTGATATCAATTAGCGAACATGTGTGATATTGCCCGAGCGAAGTGAAAACGAAATTTTATATTTATCAACGATATATTGGTATTTACTCCTTAAGAATAATTAGTTTTGCATGGTGGATCCGCCCTTGATTTAGGGAGACGTTTGATATTGCATCACGACTGCAGACACTACCATTTTTAAAAATAAAACAAAATATACGTTTGAAAAACCAAATGAAGCTACATTTTATTGCGTTTTCCACAAAAGATGAGTAGAAACCTATGATGAATCTATCTGATCTGATGAATACCGACAAACCTGAAATTAATTACTTACCTTTGGGTGGTTTATACATATTTTAACCGGAAGTTGTTTATATGCTTTTGTACGGCGAAGAGCTTATATTATACAAATTCTATGACAAAACTTTCACAGAAATGTGTTGAGTCTTCGTAATAATATTAGATTAATTGCCAAAAGAAAACACAGCATGCATATACGCATGCTTTGACACATTTTGCAAACATAATATCAAGTAATTCGATTTAAAGTTCAAAATTTCCCACTCAGATTAATTGTGTACATCAGGCGCGTAGCCAGGATTTTGCAAAGGGGGGGGGGATATTCCAAAAAATGAGATTGTTCGTTTTATAAAAATTTTCCCCAGCGAAGCGAGGGCGAAATTTTTTACTCTTTTAATTGAAATTTAACGCAACATTTTAAAGCAAGACCTAAGAAAATCATCAGAATGGTGTGTAAGAACTGCCCGAGCGAAGCGAGGGCGAAATTTTTATAGTTTTAGAGGAAAATGTGATATTCTCATGCGATTTTCAATGATTTTTTTTTTTTTTTTTTTTTAAAATTTTCTAATTTTTTTATTATTTTTCCCAAGGGGGGGGGGGTTCAACCCCCAAAACCCCCCCTTGGCTACGCCACTGGTGTACATTGCACGTAGAATAAAACGTAATCATTAGAAAAGCAGCAGTATTGTTTCGTAATTATCAGCATTTAAGAGATTCATTGAAGCTCACTGGCCTTCTAAACATATTAGTTTACTTCTATATGGAGTATTCAAATACCAAAGGATTTGGTCTTTGAATATGGTCTTTGGTCTTTGAATAC
>JAQFYR010001261.1:0-10414 GCA_034694985.1 Campodea silvestrii
GACTTAATCGAGTACGATTATTTAGATAAATACTCGAATAATCGAGTTAATCGCCTAAGCCTAATACAAACCTAATATGGGGATAAAAAGTTGCAGCTGAAGAGCTGACAGTATGAAGTACGATTGTCGATACTTAACCCGATTACTGTGAAGTGTGAACTGCACATTTGAAGAAGTTCATGGGATCGTAGCAAATACAGTAATATGTACCGGTACTCAGTCTTACACTTATAGAAAGTAGGTCTACCGTATTTCACTTGTTTCATATGATATATAAATGGTCCTTTCCAGAAATTAATTAAACAAAAAATAAATACAGTAGGCCTCCCCAAAGCAGAATATTTCTCAGCTGTCTGTAACGCAAAATAAGATTGTCCAAGTTTGTCTGCGCATTCTGCGAATAAGCAGATGTAATTTGGGCTGCCGAGATGTTTGAAACTAGGCTATGCCACATTCAAGCCAAAATTTTTTTTTAATATCACTAATGTACAGTGTTCGTTCGCTTCCAGCAAGGTTCAAATTTTATCATTTTAAGAATAAGGGCAATCCATGCAGTGTGGACCTGCATTACATGCGCCTGTATAGATTTCCAGGTTGAAATAAAAAAAGACGAGTTCACAGTTGTTTCATCTTAAAGTTTAAAATTCTCATTAGTTCTTTTAATTGACTGAAACCGAATATGGTCATGCTGCATATCAAAAGATTCGTATTAAGCTCAAAAAGCTAAATATGTACGATTCCGAGCAGATTACACACGACATCGGGAACTATAGGCAAGGAAACCCTAAAATTTAGATCGGGCGCGATCTCATTTTTCCGCGATTTTGATTATAACTAACCGAGTATTCGACGTACACACAATTGCTATATGGCGCTGAAAAGTATGTTTTCTTACGTTTTCATAGATATACAACATGCCCATGCGGATCGTAAAATTTCGATTTTTATTATTATTATTATTATTATTTTTTTTTTGTTACGGCGATTTGTCTGCAGACCTTCGTGATTGTCTGCGACGTACGTCGCACGTCGCAGCACATTCTGCTACCGGGGTAGGCCTACTGCCTAGGTATGATTGTTGTATTTCAACAATTTCTAATTTTGAAATTTTTAGCTTTTTTTCCTTGTGAAGTTGTGATAATGATATCAATTTTAAAATTCAAATAAAAATTGGCCAAAATAATTATGACACTGGTACAGGTATTGATTACTGGATTATGGGTATCATTTTTTTGTAATTTGGACTTCAAAAACTTGTCTACCTAGTTCATAGAAATAATGTATATTGTTAGGCTATAGGTTATAGACTAGTTATGCCTACCAAAAGTTTCTAAGTAATTGTATTATTAATGCTCCTAATAAAATCACTGATGATTTTGTAGTTATCAGTAATACTGGTAAATCGTAATTGATTTAATTAATATTTTTTATATTAAACTTGAAATTTTAACTAATAATAATTATTTCTCTAACTTCCTTTAGAACACACTAGGATTACGAAACCTCCTGAGGATTATGAAGTGGCAGCTGGTACTATCGCTACCTTCCGTTGTAATGCAATAGCAGACAGTACATTGAAGTTATCTGTGGACTGGTTAAAGGATGGGGAAATCATTGATTTTGAAGCTGAACCTCGCTTTGTGAAATCATCTGATAATTCACTCACAATTACTAAAACAACTGAGTTAGATTCAGCAATGTATTCGTGTGTTGCTGGGACGGAGTTGGATGAAGTCACTGCTCAGGCTTCACTTATAGTGCAAGGTAGGAAGGGTCAAGTATACATGCTGTTAAAGTAATATGCAATTGTAGGAGTATAGTAAATACAGGGTGCAAAATCCCAGGGGGGGGGGATGCCCCCAACTTCCACTTCCAAATTGATATATTCTCCTCACTTAAGTTTAGTGCGGGGTACATAACATACATTGCATAAACAAAAATTTGGTGTTCATAGTAGGCCTAAGTCAAAAAGATAAATCAAGGAAAAGAACAACAGTGAAATCGAAACAATCCACAAGAGAAGGTATTAAATATCATGTTGGCGTTCGGAGGGGATTCGTTTACCCTACCCTGGACTTTTGAAAGAAAAATGAGTGAAAATTTTAAACTTTTTGCAATGAAACCCTTAAAACTACACATTTTGCCAACATAAGATGCAGAATTTTTTTTCTCATGCTCGTTGCGCTCAGGCTTTAAATGTTCTTCGACTTTGCGCTCAGATACCCTTCTTTTGGCAAAGAAATCCCTTGCTCTCTTTTTGTCATGAATACTGCAAAAAGTTTTCGCCATCACTCCCCTCGAGCATTATTGGTTTTCGACTTCGCACTTGGTTACCTTTTTGCCGTATCTTTCACTGTTTTCTGCGGACCCCGTGTTAAATTCAGTGTTGAACATCATGTTCGAAATAATATCAAAGAAATGGTTTAATTTGACAACATTTAATTCTATTCACCATGTTGTATATAAGGGCCACATAAGTTATAATCATGTGGAATTCCACTAATGTAGCAAGTAAATGGGTTATTGCTGAGCACAGAGAATAAAGAAGTGCTGCTATATCAGTATTCACTAAATATAAAAATAACTATTTCTTTAAATGCTTACGCAAATTATGTAATAACGCAAATTATGCATTCTTTGACAGCTCTAAGCCTGTAACTGAAGTTTCTTATTTCATGTATGCATAGCGTACGGTACCATAATGCAGTAATTCATATGAACGAGTTTGTTTGCCAATGATATTGTTTAATATAAAATATAATTATGTGTCATAATGTGTGAATTTTGTTTTTAACATAAAAACACTGATAAACACTTGAGTGATATATTTTCTTTGTTGAGATCACTGCTTTGTTTTCAAGAACAGTTGGAAATATACTACATTGTACCACATCATTATTTTTTAGATGTCCCAAATTCCCCTGAATTGTCTGAATTGACATGTAACAACAGAGATGCACAGATTATTTGGAAACCAATGGGTGACAACAGAGCTCCTATTCTCAGTTACACTATCCAGTATAATACCAGTTTTACACCAGATTCATGGGAAGTTGTAGCTGATGATGTTCCTGCTTCAGAAACAAGTTACACGGTAAGATCTGGGTTTATTTGGAATTTAGACTAGGTTATCCCGGTGTAAACACTATACACCGAATTAATGTACTGTTACAAAAGTAAAAATTGGGGGTGTGTTCCAATTCAAGGAAAGGCAGCATCTCGCCTCCTTTTAGACAGCGAGCGTCCAATAGGGCTTTGAGGTTTCAGTCATATGACCACTTTTAGACGTCTTGACGCAGCCTAAACGCTGAATTGGAACACAGGGATGAATTTGCTTAAGTGCACAGTATGTGAAATCACAAAAACTTTCAGTTAGCTTCCATTTACATTTGACACGACGTTCAAATAGACAAAACATACCATCAAAAATTTCTGGTAAATACGTTCAACAGCTTTTCTGCTATAAATTTCCAAAGTTGCTAAAATCTTCATATGCAAGCACTGCTCACGGACTGTAACTTCACCAAGTTTGCAAGTTGTGTATTCTTATAGGAGTTATTTGAATTTTGAATAACTTTTACAGGAAAACTACTGAATGTATTTAGCTGAAATTTTCGGAGGTAGGTTTTGTTGATTCAAACGTTATGTCAAAAAAGTTACAAATCCTTAGCATTTATAATGAAGAAGTGAAAGTTGAATATCCGTGAGCTTGCGCTGCGGCCGCTATCTATAGACTAATAGTAGACCTAGACATTTTCTGTAATTCAATTGATTTTATAGTAAGTACAAAGTATTGCTTTTTCATATAGCTTGTATGAATTATTATTTTAATTTTAATTTCCTTAGGATGTCTTTTATACTTAACAGTCTCAGCACAATGTTGGATCATGATTTGATCATTTGGGACTTCTAAATGAACAGTCATCCTATAGTTTGTCAAATCTTTGGCATTAAAAATTCTTGCGAAACTTAATCTGAATAATATCTTAATTGTTTTTAATAGGGTCACTGTCCATATAGGGGTATTTGCCGTACCGCTGACCCGTATATCGTAGCAATAAAATAAAAACCATGTAGACCTACTTTTCTTTCGACTTAATTCTACCAATTTTCACCGAATACAGGCATATTATATACCAAAAGACGTAAAATGAACTGAGGAATCCAATTATGCTTATTTAGCAATCTACAGTAGTAATACAACGATGTTATAATCTCCGAAACTGCAAAATACTTTTTGTCAACGATCTATTTTTCCAGCGATGTTCATTGTAATTTGACTCAAATTAGAAGTACTTCAGAGTGGAAACAGTAATTTGTTATAGAAAATACTAATTAATAATGATGTAAGACATTGCTGTAGGTAGATCGTTAAGTTCATTTTCTTCCATCTTTTTACATTTTGACGGAGGGGCATATCTCGAATGGCGTGCGATATTATTGGGCCATTGACCCAGGTTTCCATAATTTTTATTTGTAAATCTTAGTTGTACAGTAATTTTTAAAGTTTACTCTTTACATCTACTTTATTAATTCCATAATTTCTGTTGTAGGTTCCCTTTACTCCGTGGAGTAACTACACATTCCGTGTGATTCCTCGTAACTACACATCGTAACTACAGTAACTACACATTCCGTGTGATTCCTCGTAATAAGATTGGTCTATCATTTCCATCTGATCACTCCAAGATCTGTCTCACAACTCCTGATGTTCCATATAATAATCCAGAGAATACTAAAGGAAGAGGAACAAAACCAGACAATTTGGTTATCAGCTGGACGGTACGTTTACAGTAAGGTGACCATTCGTCCCGATTTCCGGGGACAGTCCCCGATTTCAGTCAAATGTCCCCGGTCGAAATTCGTCCCCGATTAGTCCCCGATTTCTGATTTTAATAAAAAAAAAAATAAATAAAAAAAAAGTAAAACAAATCCAAAGATTCCTTCCATATATCTTTGGGAAATTTGTCAATTTTTAAGATAGTTAACAATATGGAATAAAAAAATTCTGCACCTGCGGTGCTCAAGAGTAGCAAATGGTATTTATAAGAACAATCCCTCTTTTTCTGTGCATATTCTGCCATCATTAAATACAATGACTGAGCTTGTGAGCTATACTATTCAAATACATTCTGTTCTACTACTAATACTATAATGGATGGAAAAACTGCTATTTAGTATTTTGACAAATATTTGGAACACAAGGAGAATTAGTTCCTCCTATCACTAGCATTCGTGTAAGCGCACAAAATAGAACTTCTTGCAAACATCGTGATAATTAATGTAATAGTACCTATAGATTAGCAGAAAGTAAAAAATATAATTTACTCGTTCTCGGAGCATCTTCTTGAATCAGCTCTTTTTTATTATTATTTGTTCAACTGGTAGATAAACTTGCAAAGAAAATGTATGTACACTATGATTGTTGCGAAAATTGCTTTAATTACAAGCAATTTATTAATAAGCTCATGAAAACGTTTTCATGTGAATCATGTCCCGAAAACGTCGAAAAAAATATGGTCACTTTAGTTTACAGACAAGAGTTGTTGAGAGTGTTTGAACTTTGAAGTTTGAACCTAGCGATTTGTTGGGGAATTTGTTAACTGAAGTTCGTACACAAAGAAATTGATGAATATTGGAAACTTCTTAATTGCTAGGTTAGTAATAAAGTATATACAGTATTACAGTAATCGTAGTGTATATTGTAATTACTGTACATTTGGTTTTGAGATTATAGTATTTAGGATAAATCATAGTTTTTATTTTCAAAATCTAGAAATACATGGTAATAATGTAATTCTAGATTTCCTACTTATGTTTAGTCCAAATGTTAAGATTGAGGACAGATGTACTGTAAAAAGTAAATCTCGTTAAAGAAGAAATTGAAATTTAAAAGATTAAGGTGGACTCTTATATAGCCTAAATAAAATACAAATAAAATCTTAAAGGATTTTGATTTTTTTTTAAATAATATTGTTGAACTTACGATTATAGATTATTTTGTAGAATAGCAAAGTAATAAGTTAAGCGGTAGTGCTGATACTATTTACAATAAAATTGCTTGTATAACATTGTAATTTAACTAGGAAAATTTCAAAATTAGCTTAATATTATTTTCTGTTTGTGAGTAATCCAAACTACTCAAAATTGAGAGACTATTTCCACCCATTCACTCTTATAAATTCTTCTCTTTTCATCCAGCCAATGCCAGAGCTAGAGCATAATGCCCCTCGTTTTCAATATCGAGTACAATACCGTCGTGATATCCCTGGTGAAACTTGGCATATTGAAGAAATCTTAGATTGGCGACAATCAGAATTTATACTTGACAACCAACAGACATATAAGAAATACAAGATTAAAGTAATGGCCCTCAATGAGATTGGTGAGGCCAACATAGCAGCGAAAGAAGTGGATGGATATTCAGGAGAAAACAGTAAGATTGTTGCGTTTATTGTGATAGTACTGGTATAGTCTGTTCAGTCACGTTTTGAGAAAGCGAGCTTGCGTATCTATAAAGAATAAAAATCTCTTGTTTGAATACTTTGTTTTGAACGGAAATCCCTTACCACCCACTGGTAAATTCCCGCTGTCTTTTTCTTCACCTATTTAAAGGTACACGTGCGATCATTGTATTTTGGAAAACACTAGGTAGCCCATTCTTCACAAACAATATTTTTTTAAATAATGCGATTACTTAGAGATCTTCAATCCGCCGACTTTTTCAAAACGTGGCTGAACAGACTATAGGTACACTATAATTATAGTAGGCTACTTGATCTTGTGGAGAAATCAATTTTGATTACAGTTGGAACTATCAATCAATGAATCAGCAACTTAAAATTTTTCTTTTGCTAAATGCCTCAACATCACGAGGCTTACTTTACCATTAGATTACTTTAATTACTATACTATTTCTTATTAATGCAAGTTCTAATATAGATAGGCCTAATGTATTTGAGTGCATTATTTGTAGTTAGAATTTACTTGACGTTCTTGTGACTGTTTGCTCCAATAAAAACCAGATGATTATTTAAGTTTATATTTCACTGGTTTTTACATCCCATTCACTAGTTGATTATAAGATATTCCAGCATCCAATCAAATATTAATTTAATATGTTATTCCATAAGAGTCACTAATATTTCAAGAGTGTCAAGTTAACATGTTCACTTCGTACCCATACAAAATTTATTGAATTTGTAATCCAAAGGTACCAAATAATCTTCAAAATATTTTTTTAGTGTGCCCTATTTTCAAGCTGACTCAAACCAGATAATTATCTCCATTGATGGAATTATTAATTTTTCTTTGATGGCATTATTTATCACCTAGTAGTCTTGAACAAATAAAATTAATCTATGATTTCTTCTTCAGACTGGAAGTGAATTCTCATCTTGATCTCCTAAATTAATAATACATTGCATGCTGTTCCTTTTTTTAGTATCTAACTAGCAATATCAGTTACTGGTATTTCATGGATTATTGTATGGTAACAAGAACTACACATTTTATAAATACTGTTTTTCTCTTTTCGTTACGTATTTTCATGTACAACAACTGTGCAAATCAATTGTAATTGTTTTTCGCCATTTATTATGCTGTATAACTGATAATCATAATTATTGTGTACCATGGGTCATGGCTTCTGTATCTCGTCGACCAATAAATTCTATTCTATAAGTTGAATATTTCTTTGTTGTAGTCAAGCGGACATTACTGTTATATGGTGATTGGTGAAGTGCAGTATGAAATCATTTTATCATTATTAGTGTACTGATTGGTAGCCTATATTGCATGTTCAAGTAAATTATTGTGTTTGTTCGGTGACAGGGGACTTTGTTTGAAACATCTATTCATGGGAAAGAAGTAAGTTGCATGCCTTACTGTGTTAAACTTTTATGTGACACCTAAAGTTTTCTTTATTTTATTTCAGATTGGCAGAAGAAGGAAAATTAAACAGACATTGAGTACAGAATTAGTTTTTTGGAATTCTGAGACTGCACAGCTTAAACAGGAATTGTATCAAAGGATTTAGTGTGGAACTATTATGAGTGACATAGTGGCATCAGAACGTAACCATGTTTGTGAAGTGTGCAAAAAAACTTTTAAAAGAAGAGATCACCTAAAAACACACAGTATTATCCATACATCGAATCGTCCTTTCAAGTGTGACCAATGTGATAATGCATTCACTCAAAAGAGTGCGTTGACTGTCCATAAACGTATCCATACAGGGGAGAAGCCATTTTCTTGTGAGGAGTGTGGAAAAAGGTTTAGAATCATGTTCGAAATGAGATTACACAGTCGTGTTCACAGCGGAGACAAACCATTTAAGTGTAACGAATGTGAAAAATCATTTAGTCAATTAGGGAATTTGAAATCACATATTCGTACTCATAACGGGGATAAACCTTTCAAATGTGAAGAATGTGGCAAAACTTTTGCCCAGCAAAGTAATTTAAGATCCCATTATAAAACCCATGCAGGTATAAAAGATTATAACTGTAACGAATGTGGAGAATTGTTTGTTTCATTGTTAAATTTACAAATACATATTCGAACACATACAGGTGAACGGCCATATAAATGTGAAATATGTTCTTCATCTTTTCATCAAAGTGCACACTTAAATAAACATATAGTAACACATACTAAGGAAAAAACACACGAATGCAACGTTTGTAATAAATTATTTGCTTCTACAACTATTAGATCTCATATGCATATTCATGCTCATATAAAACCGTACCAATGTGATAAATGTGATCGTGGTTTCGCGCAATCGCATGCTTTAAAATCACATTATTTAACTCATACGGGAGAAAAGCCCTATGCTTGTAATGAATGTAATGCCTCATATAAGTTTTCAGCAAGTCTGAAAAATCACATGCGTACACATAACTCATGAATATTACGAATGATTTACCTGATAATCGACTTCTTTTAATTTTTATATAGATTTTTGTATCAAATTGTCTCTAATGCAATTTACAGTTTTGATGAAAAAATTTCAAATGTTGATAATATAGTTTCAATGTCACTGGTAAATTATTTTGAAGAGCTTTGACTGTATAAATTTATGTTTGCCAAAATGCTTGAACATTTTTTCTAAATTTTCTTCTATCAAGTAGCATACTATACCAGTACTGTAGCATATTTATGTAGTGTTACACAGGGATTTTCTAAATATTCATGATTTTCTTTGCTCTTTTAATTTATTGAGATATGAATTTTATGGGAAAATAGTTATTTTAATGTAAATTATTTTTATTTAGAGGCAAGAGTCAAAACGAAACGAAAGTTAAAACCATTTTATTTATTGTACGGTACCTGTACCAAAACGTAGGCCAACCAATTTCACTTGAATCTTGTTTTTAATAGAAAAATGAAAAAAATCACGGTACTAACCGTATGGTATTTGAGTATTGGTTTAATTTCTGTTCAGATAACAACAAGTATGTAGTTTTCTCAATATTTGCTAATTACTCGTTTAAATATTAATTTGTTCAACGTGTTATATCTTTGTTGATTTAGAATATACGTAGACTATTCATGAACGATATGCAAATTTATCAAAGTGGGACCGTAAACAATCATACATGTAACTTATGATGCCAATGCAAAACTAAAAAAAATAATTGAGTTCTAAATCCGATTTAACCAAGGCCAATAATGAAAATGATTATTAAAACTAGAACAATTTGAAAACAAGTTTAAATGGAAAACTATTGAAACTGAAAAAATTCAGTTCGACTCCCTTTTTGTATTTAACGTAGACCTGTACGGTTAATATATTGTGGTATAAGTATTTGAATACCATTTATGTTCAGTGACTCTTGAGATTCACTTCATTATATGTTTTTTGTTTTATTTATTTAAATTAATCATTTTTGTGTAATCTGAAATATGTAGCCTGTATATTATTGTATTCAAGGTAAATAATTCATAATGATATTTCAAACAAATTACAGTGGAAATTAGTATTTACACATGTTTTATTCTGGAATAGAAAAGAATGACATTTCGTAGATACTGTCAGTATTAAGACATTGAAATAGAAAACTCAAGTAAATAACTTCACTTTAAATTCTATTTAACGATAGCAAGACAGCATGTCATTATTTTTCATAGTAACAAATTGTCGACGAAGTGATCTGTTAATCAGAATTTGAAATAGAAGGAATTGTAATGAAGTTGTGACTGTAAAATATATTAAACTACATTGTGTTGCGGGCTTTGTTTCAAAATAAATAATTTTGATGAATGAGAAAATGGTTGTGTTATTTCAGATTTCTCTTTCAATAGAAACCCAGGGTTTTCCACACGTTGATTTTTGACAAAAACAAACATTATCGTTGACCAATTCGGATTTCAGTATTTTTGAGGAACGCTGTCAAATTCTGAAGGATAT
>JAQFYR010001262.1:0-10413 GCA_034694985.1 Campodea silvestrii
TGCAGTAGCCTGCATAGTCCTACTACATAATTATTTTATTTCTTAAAAACTATTTTCGTTATCAACTCATAATACTTCTTAATACAAGTTGTATTAAGAAGTATCATGAGCTGATAACGAAAATAGTTTATATTTTTTAAGAAATAATGTTATTGCTACCACATTAGAAATAATACCGATCTATTAACTTATTTTCGTTCCTGAAATAAAAGAGGAATATTTTCTTGATGCCAAAACACTATCAGCAGATTCTACAATCTTGAAGGTTTTGATTTATTCTGAATGTGTGACGAATTACATTCAGGTAGTCCGAAGAAATTCGTCTTACATTAAATCATACTTTTTATGCGTTTGATTTTAAAATTCAACAAATTTTTGATATGTTTTCTGCCCCAAATAATGCATTATTTTGCAATCAGTGACAGTGAATTAAAAAAACAGCTTACACTTTGATGGAATGTAGGGATTAGAATAGTCAAAACTAATAAAAATAATAGCCTAATAATAATAGTAATAATAAAGAAAATCTAGTTTTTTGCATTTCTGAAAATTATTTTTGTCAGTAATACTCACCGCACGCCTAGCACTTACGTTCACATAAAAAAACATTTTCTATTGCATTTTGATCGGCATCTGGTAGCTTACATGTTCACTAATGTAAAAAAAAATCATTATAATGCAGTTTTTTGAATACGGCACGTTATTTCATCACCTATGCATATTTACAAATTTTGTAATTTTAAACTTGTAAATTGTGTCAGTCTTATTGTATATAAACAGTTTGATGAGTAAGAATTAATTTGTATTTGAAAGTCAGGTTAATAAATTAATATCTGATTTTGATTTGTGTTAAATATAGTGAACATATTTCCCATCCCATAGAGAGAATGTGAACGTATTGCGTGATTCTCTCTTCTAAATAGGAAAGTCGTTCGTGGGAAGAAAGAACGGTCTTTCAAAATGAATGAGTGGCACAATGCATACTTTTGCACTCTACAATTTTATGGAATGGGTTCTACCAGCACGTACGAAAAATCATTTCGAAACCTCTCAAACTCTGGTACGGTACCGTACTTCACCACAGGAAATTGTTCAAAATTCTACCGCGAGTAGAAGATGTAAAATATATTCCAAAAACACAAAGCTTCTGGAAACTACCAATTTGCTCCCAAAATGCTGCTTTAACATAGCAAAGGCCCATTGGCGTTGGTTAACAGCATAATTGCTTTACGTAACAAAAGTAATCCAATGACATGAATAACAAACTGCAAGAGGAATGCGACTTGATCTTGAATCTTGATGTAGGCTATGATCCACTTTGTAAACTTTTGTTTATACGTTCGAGTAAAACTTTATGTTGATTATGTAATGTTTACTGTTACGCGTGCTGTTTATTATTTTGTATAATAGACCTAGGTTAACTTGCGACTTAATTTGATTTTTTTTTTGCTGCGGTTGGATTTTTATTATCGTGCCAATCTCAATGTTTTTTGCTATTAAAAGTGTAGTGAATATTGTTATTTGTTACATATCTGAACTTATAATTATATACAATAGTTTGGAATTAGTAATTAGCAGAAATTCAAACTAAGGATAGACCATGAGTTAACTAATTTGGAATGATGGAATACATAATCATTTAAAGGAAAACTAAAAGTAAAATACGTTTGCAGTTGAAAGAATAATTGTGGTCATAATTTGAATAATTATCAACTTTAGTAAAGACTTTTCTACCCAAATTATCCCTTGTAGAGATATTAGTCTGGATAACAATCAAACAAAAGGTTTTTTTTTACGTCGATTGGTTGGAGCTGTTTAATGACACGGTTAGAACGGACATCGATTGGTTGGAGAGTAAATGAGCAAAACTAGAGAAGTAAATATATCTACAAGGAATAATTTAGGTAAAAAAGTATTGGGAAGGTGCATATTCAACATTTAACTACTATTCATTCAAGTGCAAACGTTTTTTGGTTTTCCAAATTCCGCAGTAAAATAAATAAAATAAAACTTAAAAAAAAAAAATTGTATACGTACGACAGTGCCCAGAAGACCTTTTCAAAATGTATTACAGGTTACAGTGCCCATCAAAACTGTTAACTTCAGACATTGTTTCTACAGAGTGCACGGATACCCTGATAATAAGAATTCGGGCATCGGGTGTAATTTCTACTGTCGGAAAGAAACTCGGGAGATCATGGCAATCCTTATTTTTTGCTCGAAGAATGCGCTAATTCCCACAAAATAATATTTATAAATACACTTCCAAATGATGTAAAATATTTATCATCGAAGGAAAGTAAATAAACTATGATTTGAGTGGATACGGCACGCCGGCACGGTAATTATTATTTGACAATTTCGCAAATTTTGTAGATGCTATGCGTTTTATACCAAACGAAATCTTGAACTCTAGATTCTAACGACTGATGTACCATATAACACTTGTGCGTCGAATGATTGAAAAATCGACTGGCAAAAATCGGAAAGTACAGACACGATTAATTATATAATTATATTATTATCACTTTTTTGTTCATGAAACAAATAAAAAAACTAAAACAGGCAACTTTGATGTTTTGCAAAATTATTTAGTCCGATAGTCCTAGTTTAAAAGAAATTTAGGGTGAATGAGGTACTGTACGGTATACATCTGTTTTAAATGCAGCTTGATTAAGGCGATTCTTAAAGTCGGCAGTGAATTCTCAAAGGGCAGTTCCTGAATTTTCATGGAAATGTTTGATTTGTCACATGAAAAAACTCCTTTCAGTTTTTTGTCATCACCAATTTCCAAGTTAGCAGTTTCCCTTGCGAAATACGGTACATGTCAGAATTGTCAGACTTTTTGCGCAGCTGTATAGATGCCCTGTAACATAAGAGTGCCATATAAAATTAATCATATTCATATTTTGATACTGTGCCTTAAAAATTCAAAATTCGGATGTTACTCACGAACAATAAGTAAATAAATGAATGAAAACGGGTGTATTTTATAAGCATACTTATGAATTTCTCCTCTCGTGTAAATTCTCCTCCATTACATAGATTTGTGGATGTTATCAAAGACTAAAGTCTTTTAAAAAATTGTTATATTATAATTGAAAAAAATATTATGTTTACCTTTCCAGTTATAGCATTTAGTCACTCTGAGTGTATAATATCATCAATTTATTAAAGAAATCACAATTCCTTCATTTACAACTCCAGTGATTTGCAAACGAAGTAGGCTACTTCAAGGTTACATTTCTGATTACTCCAGTTCCAAATAACCATTTCAATTTCCCACTCGATCAGTATTGTTTCTAAAAGTATCCTCAATACGTTATTGTATATAGTATAATATTGGTAGTGAATGAAAGGAAAAAGGAAAGATACTTTCCCGTCTATGGCAAAACGTGACTTCCAAAGTCACGGCGGTGACTCTGAAAAACATGAGTTTTTTTAGTAGTTTCCCTCGCTCTACACATCTTCTAAAATATGCGCTATCGGTCTTGGTCTCTTGGAATACTGCTGAGTAAGCGAAGAATTGCCACAATAGTCAATGTCTAATATTCTGTCTCTATTTTTAGAAGTAACCGTAATATTCGTATGACAATTTTGAATTTTTAAAACAACATCAAAAAGTTGAAAGCAATAAATCCATAAAAGTTCGAATTCTCGAAATATGATTTACAGTGTTTATCCTCATATTTCCCCTTTTAAAATATTGAAGCTGTTAAGTTTCTAAAGTGTGTATGCGATACGTAATTGTAAATTCACACACCGATACAACATGTTCATAATCTTCACGACTTTTTAAATTACATTTGTAACTATTGGAAGCATTCAAATTTTGAAAATTCCGTGTCCACATTCCACATAACTATATAAGCTTTCATAAATGATGTGTTTGATTATTAATAATAGTTTAATGATGTCAATAGACTCATTTCATATTTCGCAACAGAGAATCGTTGATCGGAAGTATTACGAGATGAATTTAATATACGGACTTTATGTTATAAATTGAGTTCAACAAAATATGTGGTTGTATGGGGTATGAATGATTGGCGAAATATTGTGAAAATGGGTGTAAATAATTAATGACAATCTCACTTTTAAACAAAGAGAAAAAGTATATTTAGAAATCGGAGAATTTTTCAACATGAAGAGATTTGTAAGTTATCGAGAACTATAAGCTGGAGTATTTTAAAATGTCCTTATGCCGTATGGTTACATAATTAAGAAGAAGGCAGAATCTTAGGCATGTTTAAATATCCAGGGGGTACGGAAAGTGCGAATCTGACAACTGGGTTCGCGGGATATTTTCACGATTGGGGGATTTTTCCCATGAAAAATATAATTGATTTATATGTATTTTGTTTCCAGGTAATTGAAATGTGCAATATTTGCTTACCTACATCATAGTTACGTTAAAAGCCGCGTCCTGATGTCTAGTTTCTGAAAATATAATAATAGGTCTATAATACTTTTACTTCAAGTACCATATTTTAAAAGTTATTGTCATAGAAAATGCAGTTAATACATGTCAACAAAGAGCATTTTTCCCTCGGAACTTTACCTTACAGTTTCTCATGAATTGTGCGACGTACTGCCATCTGTTATAAATTTTAGAAATATATAATTCTAGACGCTATTTTGGTATGTAATATAATATATGTAATTACTAATTACTGACAATAGTATCAAGTACAGATAGGGATTTGAAATATAATATGAAGGAAGTCATGTTAAATGATAAACGTGAACTCTTATATTGAAACTTGTAGAAATATTAAAAGATTTGAAACAGTTTCGTAGGAAATTTTGACCCATTCGAACTCTCATATATATAGTCTCTTTACTCCTGTGTTTATCAATTTCAGATGAATTATGCGAATATTGCTAAATAAAGCAGAAGTATATATAACTGAGTAGTAAGTGGATATTTTATCCATTATGTGATATTAAATCATATTTTGTAATAGTATTTTCAAAGAGTAATAATATTGAGGTGGATATATTCGTGAATAATGATGGGAAAATTGTGAGATTAGTTGTGGTTTTGTGTGTCTTTCATTTCCTCTCACGAAAAGAATATTATTTTGTTTGCCACATAAGTGTTTCGAGTGGGGTTTTGAGGATTTTATAAAATATTGTTTGAGGAAGGACAGGAAGTACGAAGGGCAAGAAATTGGTTAAAGGGCATAAGCAACCACAGAGAGATGATAGTGCCAGAAGAAATAATATAACAGGAGCATAAAGTGATCATATTGAAGTAATAAATAAATATTTTGCGATCGAAGATATCATTTGTGATTTATTATTAAATTTAGTTTTTCTCCTCAGACTGGAATAATTCTACTTGTCGTAATACTTTGTAAAATTAAGTCATATCTGTAGGCAAGAGAACTGTCGGAAAGTAAAATCATGATATTCATGAAGCTTTATGTTTTGGAATGCCGATAAGAATCAGGATAATTTAATTCCGACAAAGTGTTTTGAATTTGAGCTGTAATGTGACTGAAAATCTGAATATCAATTTAAAAGTAGAAAGAAATTCGTAGCCATTTTAAAAGACTGTCTAAGTACGATATTGATTCATTCAGGTGCTCCTATCTTGTTAAAATATATAAGGAAAATCTCTGTTAAAGGTACAGATCAATAAGGCTTAGCTTTAATTGACATTTTTCTGTTTTTTTTCCTCCGAATTTGAAAAAAAGAAAGGTTTTGAAACTCCAACCATCCGTTCTTCACATTACTGTTTAAAGTTTTCTTTTCATAGTACCGGTATTTGTTATTAACAGGCATAATTACATTAATTAAACAACAATTTAAGACAAAGTTACTGTGTACATTTTATCTCCTATTGGATGGTGATGACAAAACAATTTATTATAATTAATATCTCGTTTAAAAGTGTCTGTCAAAGTGTCAATATTAATGCTAATTCGTTTTTTTTTAAAATTGTTGAAAAAATAGAGCTGTACGGTACGGTACTTGAGAATATTTTTTGTTTCGTACATAATAATATAAAAAAAGATTCTCAATGTTTTCCTTCTGAATGTCGATGCCGTCATTACCATGTTCAGAAATTCATAACTCGGGAACGGTAAGACTAAAACCTTTAATATTTTCGACGGGGTCATGTTGCAATAATAACAAAGGTTAAACTGTCATTTATCAAGATTGACGCATAAGTGTTAATATTTTAACTTCCCATTAGTTTTTAACTCGTGTAGTAGGTTTGTACTATGCAAAAAAATATTAAATTTCTTTTAAGGTTAATAAAATATAGAGTTGAGATCTTGAGAAGAACTGCCCTTCATTTATCTCGGAGAGTTTTATTTGCAGTTGATATCTCACTGAATAAATACGAAACTTTCAGTATCACTTATACTGTACTGTATAATAATGTTCATGCACTTCCAATAATTACAATTTTGTTAGTAAATCGCAATATTTTGTGAAAATGGCAAATATTTTATATCCATGCAAAACAGTCACATTTTGAAATTTTGTTTCCAAGTAGAATAGATGTGTAGGTGATTAATAATATCTGACTTCCCTACAATATGAAGGTTTCTGATAAAGTTATAAATACCAGATACCGTACGAGGTTATATTTATAATTGTATATATATTTAATCATTACAAGTGTACCAGTACTTTATTATCTTCAGAAGGCCGTTCAATGGCGAAGCTCACAGACAGTGATTATTTTATTATTATTGGAATTTAGAATAGCAATAATTAATTCAATTTACCGTAACGTTATTTATCTGCAAACAAAAATGCTTTCTGCATTAAAAATTAAAAACATTGAAAATTTCACTTTTATTATATACTACACAAGCATACAAGTAACATTGTGTGGATTTGAAGAACGAAAGTTAGTCATACAATGCTGATTATATGCTGCCAAAAGTACCGGTGCATGTAAAAGTATGTTTTAAAGATGCAAAAGTATGAACAAGGAATTTGCTTAATATGGCAATTTAAACTAAACCTAATTTAGTATTACAGGAACTAAAAAGACCAAGGTAGTATTCTGGTAAACGTTTCTTTCCTAGGTTTTACTATTGACGTGTTATGTGTTGACGGCATAATCTACTCTGCATACAACAAGTAATACCAATACGCTTACCGTAGTAAGTAAATATGCAAATATAACCAAATATTGTGAATAGTCAGAACTGCTGCTTTACGTTGTTAAAATTTAACCAAACTGATTACTAGTACGAAAATAAATAACTTGCATTGTTTGTTTTGTTTTAAAACTTCACTAGCCTATGTAAGTTTAACTGACTGCGTTCTACACAAAATGTTCTTAAAATGTAAAAAAAAATAATAATAATAATATTCTAACTTATAAAATAATATTATACTTAATCAGTAGGACAAAATAAGTGATAAATTAAACTACAGGTTCATTTATGAATAGTTCATGATTGTGATTGTTCTGTTAGTTTGCTTTAATTTCGGTTTATATATTATTTGAGAATCAAATATTATTTATTTTCATCTTGATACAATTTTTATAAGCAGTTTTGGCATCCCACTAGAAAATTAGTCTCCAGCTAAGAGTCCTAGTAGTAGAAAATATTATACAATGGTAATATAATTATAATTACGTATTATGGAATATACACTGATCGTATTCGTTTTGATTCGTGAAAAATACATTTCCACATATAAATTTATAAAATTGTTATTAGTTGTAATTGTACCAAAAATGAAATTTAATTATAGAATAAAATTGTCACAGTTGAAAGTTGCTCAATCATTTTCTTTCGGTTAGTAACATTTTATTCTTCTCTAATCTCCAAAATGAATTTGTAAATTGTTTTCCTGCTGATTATAAACAATGAATAATATTCATCATGGTAGTCATACGAGATTTTGCTTTAAATTTACATTGATTCAGAAGGTGTAGATTCTGAAGAATTAACCAATAAGCCATAAAAAGTATTTTAGAAAAAGAACATCAGAAAGTTATGAGTCGGAACATACCGTAATCAGTATTTCTAGTTTTTTGAGAAACTTAAATAATGTAAGTTAAGAACAATATAGAAGTTAGAATGTTTTCATGCGAAGTGAGAGAGCTGCACGGGTGCATCGAAGGGAAGTTGCACTATACTTTACAATTGAACATAATAAAGACAATATTGTTATCAAATTAGAAATTACAATATTGTATTATATGAAGAAGTGAAAGGAAAGGTCGTATCCAAGGAACATTGACATTATATAAATGTTCACAAGTAAATGGATGAAGCATCATGCATGACTGTAATTCCAAGTGCCAACTATACACACCAAAATTTTCTTACCATTCTTGTAAGAAATTCACAAGCTGAGATATATTTGACTTGATAATTTATTCGAGACGTGTTGTGAAAACTAAGGAATATAATTCTTTAAAGCTCCACACACACAGAGAAAGAACGCAACGTTCGAATTTAAGTCTTGTTAATTGCTGAACTGTGACCTTACCAATTCGATACACTTTACTCGGGCAGTTAGTTCTAACGGACCCTTTGTTTATTTCGATTTATTACTCATTCGTATGTGGAATCATTTGAGTTCTACTGACTTAGATTTGGAACACGGAATTTTTTGTGTCTAGTCACGGGTGCTAAGAAAAATGCACATCGAGACACACAAGTGCAAAACCGGTACCTTCAACATAAATATAATTTGCTAGAGGGAGGATTGATAATACCAGAGTAACAAGCCGGCGCAAGTTACATCATTCTAGATACAGATTGATGTAGGCCAAGTTCCTTCACTTAAGATTGAGGAAGTTGCTCATCTCAACGTGCACTTGGAATGTAGGATCTTGTCTTACTACTTTACACTATCACTAACTTGTTGCTTAGATATTTCACATGGAATAACCCGGTGCGTGAATTAATTTACCTACTTTTCCAAAGGTATTTTCTTCTAGCTAAGCTTCATTACATGCTCATGTGACAGGGAATTATTTGCGCTACTAATTACCGAAATATAAGCATATTACAAGTAGGGCTTCTTTTTATGTCGACTGAATTTCTGTGCCAATAATTAAGGAAGTGAGAAACGGAAACGCATTGATAGATCTTGGAATAGACGATTTTAAAGTGGTATGAATAGTAATAAAAACAAGTTTACCAGTTGTGTAGATTACCATACGCGAATATAATGTTTCACGCATCAGTAATATGAGTGATTTTTCAAAACTGCATTAGAGATTGGTGATGTCATACCTATATCAAGTTTTCTGAATTGCTTTCTAAGAACTTTAACGCATTACAATTTTCGTAATCTATGTAATCAGGAAAACCCTACGCGTAATTCTAAATTTTGAATTGCTTCCGCTGTGCTGAGAGAATTTTGCTGTTTTCAATATGGTCACAAACGTGTATGACACTCTGGTTACATGTCAGTGGTGGATGTATAACAGATATTTCTGGGCACTAACAAAAAAGGTGTATACCATACAGTACTGCTGTACTCCGGCGCACAAGGTGTACACCGTACTACTGTAGTTCGCATCAACCCCTCGGACATTTATTATGATTTTAATAACTAAATAAAATTCTAGTAAACAACATGTTACAGTTCGATTACATACTCGTGATTTCGCTGATTGTTTGTAATCGGAGAATGTAAATCGTTGTTGTGGAACCTAAAACCACAAAGGTTATGGGAAGGCGTGTATTTTACAAAACAATATTTCAATTTCTAAATCTGATAGAAGAGTATTTTCTTGAACGATTCTCCTGTGAAAGTTACAAGGTAATCCTAATTGATTTCATATCGTGTGAACGTAAAGCAAACAACCTAGATGCTGCTGGTAACTTCTTTTAAAATTAGCGCAAACACATGGCTGTGCTGCAATTGAGGTATGTAGGTTGACATGCCGGTTGTCGCATTCGTATTACGTAAGTAGTTTACAAGGCGCAAAAAAATCCTGTGATACGGTTAATTTCCATGAGTAAGAAGACGAAATCAAATCAAGTGTAATAGCCACTACAAGTGATGATATTGGGAGAAGTAGGTCACATGGTCTTTCTTTCACATGTAACGGTTTTTTAGAAAGAAATAGCGAGTACCACCTAAACAATTCCAGTTATAGAAGAAAATAACAATAGAGTGCGAGAAAAGTTCTCAGCATTTAGTTTTCACTTGCTAAGAATGGATGGTAAAGTTGATAACCGTCATTAGGAAGATTTTTAAATGGAAACGGAAGTTACCTGTTCGGAACATGGCTCTACATCAAAGCAAAGGGTAGTTCGTATATTTACAAATATTCCGTCAATATAACGTAAGGTCTCATGATGACCGCTTTTTAATTCCTAGTATTATGACGTCATTGTAATTATTCTGTTATTGAAATATTGGTGATAAAAGTGAAGTCTTTTAATACGTTCGTCGTATTCGTATTTTGTG
>JAQFYR010001263.1:0-10413 GCA_034694985.1 Campodea silvestrii
GTTGGATGACGCAGAAGCATGTTTAGTATAGGCTATTGTTAAGATAACTCTAAGGAAATCTGTTTAAGCACAGGTATTGAGAAAGGTCGCAAATTGTGTATTCCTATCAGGGGGCAACTTCGTACATTTGCCTTGAATAGTATTTTTTTACGGTCAAGTTTCTACATAAAAACTTTTTTTTGTCACTTGGTGATCTGTGAATGTAAGATATTTTAAACGGAGGGTTGTGGACCGATGTAAAAGGTCAACGTGATGGACTGTACGGCAATGGGTGCAGTTCAGAACGGTTTGTGACTCTGAATAAGGGTTGCGGTTTTTAAGTTGACCCTGAAAGAGGGGACGTGATTCTGTTATATCGTTGTATTAATTTTAAGGGGTTCGTTAATTTGTTTTCTTCATAAAAATATTCAGGGTTATGTACAAAGTTAAATTAGATTACTTTTTTTTTATTATTACATCTTTTAACACTCAAAAGTTTGAATATTTATTTCCATTTTCCAGTAAAATTATTAATGATTAGCTTAGGTAACTTCAAAGAAAAGTCAACCATTTTGGAACTATAAAACGGGGGTCTTTTTCTCTGTCAAAGTTTTACTTATATTTTAGTGTAAAAGTTCTTCTGGTACCATTATTTATTAAATTGATTAACTTAGGGTTATGTAATGAGATTTTGATTAAGTAACAAGTAGTTTATTTAGCTTATACTTTTAATTGATAATTTATACCATTTATTTGTGAGGGTAGTATTTATGTTATGTTGGACCAGAGTCTATGGTCACCACGATGGAATGAAATCATACGGTTGAATTCCAAAGTGGCACGACTCCGTTATTGGAGTTTCTGAACTTGTAGCTTGTCGATTTTGACTTGCGATGAGTTTAAAATGAGGCGTTGTTGGACCTGTTGTGATGGTCACCACGGATTCCAGCCTGCGGGTCTGGAATCCAATGTGGACTGACTCCTAATCAGAGTTTATCAATGCATTGGTACGTCCTTACGACAACGCAATTGCAAGTCGTCACTGGCATATCTGGCAAATGGATTCACCCTGTGGAGGTTTGATACTGCTCGACTCTCACGAGAAGAGTGTTTGTTAAAAAGAATGTGGCAGAAAGTTAATCCTACCCTCTGCCCTCTGGGCCCTTAGGTTCTATTTTTGTGTCAAAATCAAGGCTTACCAAATGAAAGCAAGAAGGTCATGAAATTAATATACACGTTACAACTGTCCATTAAATTATCGATTTCACAAATATTACTTCGTATTGTACGAAATACAGTTTTTTTTATATTAATGTTGATGAGGACAGCATCCAAATAAAGATAAGTACATGCAGATATTATAGAAGTTTAGAGCAACAACATTTTAAATAGACCTATTATATTTTACTTTATTATTCCCTTTGATACTACAAATGTTTGTGAAATACATGATAAAATAATATTATTGGGACAATAAATAAAAAAACAAAATGCTGTTTATACTACAGGAATATACCCACTTTGAAAATCTGAATGATCACTTTCATCATATTTCGCTGGACTCGCCAGTATTAGCATTAAAATTAAGTGTTTCGATGTTTTCTGTCTCTAAACCATCCTTATTCTAACACAGAAAAGTTAATGGTCTACTTGAATATAACTTTCACCACAATCTTTTGAACTCTTTTCTCGTGAGAGTCGTTGTGGGGTCACTTCTTCATGGGGGTATCCTGAGCTATGTTTACGTAGTGTCGATATAGCCGTGTTGGCGATATGAATTGGCCTGTGGTGGGCACCACAATGGAATCGCCCTTTGCGAAAATGTGGCCGAGGAACATTGTGGAATGACTCCTTAGATCGGAGTTTCTGAACCTTCGTTGCCCTTCGAGGTTGAGGCAGGTTCCTTTTTTTCTGAACTACGTTGCCGTCCGGGTGGGCTGCGATGGGAGTTTAAAGTTGTTGACCTGTGGCGGTCACCACGATGTTGTGGCCTGACTTCTTTGCTGAAGTCTTCATTTTTGGATCGATGATGGACCTGACCCATTTTTGGGTTGATGGAACTAGACCCATTTTTGAGTTGCTAGTGGAAGGGGACCCATGGATGGGTAGTGGAAGGGGACCCATTTATGGGTGGCTAACGGGTGTTGTGAGTGAAAATCTGAAAGAGGATTGATTATCGGGAGTTAGACCTGTGGGAGGGTCACCACAATGAACTCAACCATTGGGGGTTGAGGTACCTTACGTTGTGGCTTGACTTCTTTACTGAAGTTTTGTTGAATTTGAGTTTGGACCTGGGATGGTCACCATGGTATCTATCCTTCGAGGTTGGAATCCAACGTGGACTGACTCCTAACCCGAGTTTCCCAATGATGTGTAGCGTCAACCTATGACCTGCAACCAAGTCGTTAACAAATCAAACCTGAACGCAATGGACTCACCTGCTGGGGGTAGAGGTACGTTGTGGGCTTCTCTTCTTTACTGGTGTTTCTGAACTTTTTGTGAGGCGTTTCATCATGTGCAATGTTTGTAACCCAAATGTAGTTGGATGCATGGAACGACACCCAGTTTCGAGTGGCAAACGGATGATACCAGATTTATTTCTGGCGTTAACGGAAGTGTGTAGTGATAATCTGAAAGAGGATTGTTTACCGGAGTGTGACCTAGGGTGGTCACCACAATGGACTTGGCCGTTAGGGGCTGATGTCCGTTGTGGTCTGACTTCTTCACTGAAGTTTCTGAACTGAATGTTTCAATTTGTTTGAGGTGTAACGAAAGTTGATTATATGTGTGTGTAATGCAAGCGATTCCTGATGTTTTTTTGTATAACTTGATATCTGAATGCTGTTTTATTCAGCGGTGTGTCGTGTGTGTAGTGTACTGATGGCTCTAAGGGGTGCGGGTTATTAGAAATTGGCGGGTTTCTGGGTGATTGTTACGGGATGGACAAGTTTTATATTTTTAGGTTTAAAACATTTTCTTTCTTTCATTATTTTTTGTAAAGAAAAGGTTCTCATTTAAGTGACTATGAAAGTGGTAGCCTGGTACTAAAGACTTCTTCTTAATGATCCATTGCATTATTTATTATGATTCAATAATAGCCTAGTTTGTTTTGAAGTTGATAGGTTTGAAGATAGTCAGTTTTTTTTTTATTCTGGGTGAGACTGATTTATGGTTACAATAAATTACTTGAGATGCTTAAACCAATGTACTGTCGAACAGTACAAATGCTGTAGTTAACAGTGAAATTTGAAGAAATATATGACTTGGAATATCCTGAAGCAGGGGAAATGATTTTTAGGGTACGTTAATGCTTATTGCCAAATTTTTATTAGATAGTAAATTTTCCTGAGCATGGTGTGTAATTTGTAATACTTTAATCCTGCATTTATTTCCATTTGCTAACTTTAGATACAAATATTCACTATTACTTTTTATTCCATGTAAGACTGCTGATTCAAACTCATTAATAATGTGGTTATGTATATGAATTTTACACAAGAAACATGTTTTAAGACAAACTCGATCAACAACCTTCAATGCAAGTTTCGTTCAAATCATGTTTTATTTTTTTAACAGGAATTCTTGTTTCATTCTTCTGGGATTTCAACTTGTAATTCTTGAAGTTGAGTTCAATTTTCTGTAAGGTTATTTTGTAATTCAGTTTTGCCATTGTAGGGTTGGAAGTTGAAAATAAGAGGTCTCATCGATTAAACTAGTTCAGTTTATTTGAAGAGTCAGCGTTATTTTTGTTGGATTAACCCTTCAGTGTCTGCGTAACATCTAGTCGAAAAAGTCTTACGATAATTTGAAGTCAGTCTCAGGATAGTGGGGTTTGAATCCCTCAAAGTCGGAAATATAACTTTTAAAAATACCCTGTGATGTTTGGAACATTTATGGTGGGAAATGTACTTAGAAGTGTTTGAAATACAGGTTTTCAAGTTACTGTACCGGTACCTATGAATGATGTGAAAAGTTAAATATCCCGTGATTCTGCAATGTGTGGGGTTTCTCCCTCGGAAACCTGGATTGACTTATTAACTGCAACAAACAAATGTAACTGTGGGATCCCAGAAAAGTGATTGTGTCATGAATGTAAACCACCCTAAAAACCTAACCGTGCCATTAATGTAACCTTTCCAGAATGTAACTGTTCTACGAACGGTGCCTGAAATATGGTAATATCAAACATGTGCAAACTTAATTGTCAAATATGTGCAAACTTAACCGTCAAACTCAAACGATGTGGGGTGTACCGCCCTCAATGCCTGTAATATGGTTATACCAAACTGTCAAACATGTGCAAACTTAACTGTCAAACATATGCAAATTTAACTGTCAAACATGTGCAAACTTAACCTTCAAACATGTGCAAATTTAACCGTCAAATGTGTGCAAACTTAACCATCAAACATGTGCAAACTTAACCATCAAACTCAAACGTATACAAATGTTGTAGGGTGTACCACACTCAATGCCTGAAATATGGTTTTAATGTCAAACTTGAACTTAGCTGTCAAACAAACGATAAACTTAGCTGTCAAACAAACAATGTGGGGTGTACTATGTGTATAACCCTCTGTGCCTGAAACATGGCTTTCTCTTGAACACAGATTGAGAACTGTATATATATACTATGTCAAACACAAACGATGTGGGGTGTATAACCCTCATTGCCTGAAATATGGCTTTCTCTGTACACAGATTGAGAACTGTACCTACGATGAGGGTGTACTATTTGTACAACCCTCATTGCCTGAAATATGGCTTTCTCCAAACACAGATTGAGAACTGTATAAACCATGTACTGAGCAACCGATAAACCACCAACAAACGAGCATGTGGGGTGTAATAACCCTCAAAGCCTGAAATATGGCTTAGTCCTGAGTTTTAAGTCTATGTTTCCAGAGTTTTAATCCTACCAGAGTTTTAAGCCTATGAATGTTATACTACCGTAAGCCTCTGAACGTTGTACTGCCGTAATCCACTGAACGTTGCACTGCCGTAATCCACTGAACGTTGTACTACCGTAAGCCTCTGAAAGTTGTACTACCGTAAGCCTCTGAATGTTGTACTACCGTAAGCCTTTACTGACGTGTGGGGTGTAATAACCCTCAAAGCCTGAAATATGGCCTAGTCCAGAGTTTTAAGCCTTGTATCCAGAGTTTTAAGCCTATGTTTCCAGAGTTTTAAGCCTATGAATGTTGTACTGCCGTTAGCCTCTGAATGTTCTACTACTGTTAGCCTCTGAATGTTCTACTACCGTTAGCCTCTGAATGTTGTACTGCCGTTAGCCTTTACTGACGTGTGGGGTTATATCCCTCCTGCCTGAAATAATGGCTTGTTTGATACCAAAACTCATCACTACCGATCTACCAATCAGCAAACTGCACCCAACACGATTTGCAAGTCTCCCGGCACAAGCCAACGATAGGCCCAACCCAGCACCAATCACAAAACGTCCCGGCAATGTTGCCGCAGCGCAGTGGGGCTTGGTCCCTCGATGCCTGAAATATTGGCATTGCAATAAATAAGCACATACGCATACGATAAGCAAATACGCATACGATAAGTAAATACGCATACGATAAGCAAATACGCATACGATAAGCAAATGCACTAGATGCATATACGATACGCAAATGCACTAGATGCATACAATAAGCGCAAGTGGGGTTTCATCCCTCAAATGCCTGAAATATTGGCATTCCAGTAATTAAGTAGCACTTAATGAGCATACGCATTTATTACGCATACGCTAAGCGCAAGTGGGGTTGCATCCCTCGGTGCCTGAAACATTGGCCTTTCCAATTCAATAAGCATAATTATGTTAAGCAGCTTGAGAGGTGGCGAAGAACGATTTCTTTTCTTTTAGAATGCCGTGTGAAGTGGGTTGTACTAGCGGGGTGTTATCCCTCAGGAGGGCCAAAGTGGGGCCGTAAAACAGGGTGACACCTTCGTAAAGTTTTTGTTATTGATGTGGTTTAGTTTCTTTCACTTAGTATTTCTTTTTTTTCAACTCGGGAGTTCAGTTCGATTTCTTAAATGGAATTTCGATATCGGAAATTGAGGTATTGTTGAAGTAACAGCTGATTGTTTAATACATTGTTCAATTATTTAACTTTCCAAAGTTGTATTTTGTTCCATTCATTTGATTTTATCTGTCGAGTAAAACAGTGGAAATGCATGGTTGTAAAACGTTCGAAGTAGGCCCTACAATAATTTTTAAGCTGTGTCGTCGGAACATGATTTTTTGCCCTGGCCTACCAGCGTTGAACTACTTTTTAAAACAAATTACTTTGTTTGAATGGGAAAATGCATTCAAATTATTGGGATGGAATGTCTAGTTTACCGGTAACAGATATTTATAATTAAAACTCGAAGACGTTACCTCCAACACAAATTAACATCAAACAAACCATAAACTTTAATTTTTCTACACGTACCGTACTGGTCATACGAACACGAGCAACTTCTATGCAAATACAGAAGGTGTCATTCTTCGAAGAACGATCTGTAAATGCAAGAACCAAGAATGATGACGATTGCTTCACTTCCTCTGACAGTGTGGGGCTTTGTCCCTCTCGCATGTTGATCAGAAAACATGCTTGCATGCTGAAAAGCATGTTGAACAGTGGCAAACAAGGCCCGGCCCCTGTGTGCCGCGGTTAGTTGTTACCACAGTTCGTACTGTGTTTACACTTTTGCGTGGAGGGATACCTTCCTTAGTCTCAGTAGTGCAGTATGGAGAATGTTGTTTTCTTTTTTCTGTATTGTTCATTGTCAACAGCAAAACCTTTTAACAATGTCAGTATGATGATGTCTTTGTTCAAATTTTTTGCCTTTGGTGCTATTCATTTCGTTTATTTCTTCGTGTTTATAGGCATGGGTAGAATTAGAAGTTATTATTAAAACAAAACTGCAAATATTCGAGTTTTTTTTTTGCACTTAATAGATCTTAATGGCTGTGCTTCTGAGTGTGTCCTACAGTGGGCAGAAGTGGTGTGTCACTATTGCATGTAAGGTTACTTAACCCGAAACACAGGGGTCATCTTTGACCGCCGTGTGTGGCGAAGTTGGGGTTACTTACACAAACCCTAAAGAGTGGGGGCACCGCAAGAACTAATATTTTCAAGTAGGGGAAAAGTTCCCTCCCTTTTACGGGTGCCTGGGTATGCATTAAATAATTGCTTGTCTTACGTTTACTGTAAATTAATACTAAGCAAATTCCTATTGCTAAAAGTACTTTGTAAGTTGCCAGTCACCCTTTTTCGTATTTGATATTAGATTTTTATATTTTTTTCCTTCGTTTTTTCCACTTACGCTCCAGGCATCCAGTTGCTTTTTCAACCTTTTCTGTGCTAAGTTGTCTAGTTGTGGGGCATAGTCCCTCGTAGACACGTTTTAATAACGTGTCCAGGCGTAATCAAAAGGTTACAAGTAGGTGTACATAGACTTGTCGTAATTTGTAGGCTGTTAATTGTTAATACCAGTTGTTCAATGTTACTAATATACTGTTACTTACTGTTATACGTCTTTATTTAAGCACCATACTGTTTTGATTTTTGAATACGTTAATATCCATACTGTCAAACAATTGCATACACTGTCGAACGTAACTTTGTAAAAATAAGTGAGCCTAGCGTTAGAAAACCGTGATTACGCCTTTGAAGCCAACGCTGCGTCCCTGTGACGGAACTACTGCTACGGTGGTGGAACCTCCAGATCGCAGCGTCCCGGCCCAGATAAAACGAAAACAATAGATGCTTGCAAAACCCCAATTGCTGAAATAACGTACTAAGACTGCGTCACAGTAAAAAACCCACGAAACAAAGCACAAACTTGATTAACCAAAAGTAGTGTAAGGTATTTAATCTAAGCACCACTCTGATTCCTTGCTTTAGCTCACTCTATGCTCGTTTCATTGTCTCTTGGCCTGTAATACACCTGTAAGCAGTCGATGAACTGAAATGTTGGGGTTCCGTCCCTCTTAAGCGGGGCCTAGTCCCTCCGATGTTTATTTTCTCTCCCAAACTGCTGACCAAATCTTCTCTAGCATGTTATGTGGGGGCTTTAATTTTCAACACTTCTTGTTACGTCCCTGAAAAAAACAGCTGATTTACAAACACAACACAGCACCACCTGGGGGTGTGTTTTTGAACCACAAGAGGTAAACTTTACGTCGGGGTTTCCTCACTCTTCTTCCATCACTGTAATCTGTTTGAATTTTGTTTCGTTTTTTTTTTATTTGTTTGGAAGTTGATCCTTTCCGGAGCGAATTGGTTATCAGTTGGAATTGTTTTGATTTGGATAGTCCGTATTTCGATGGAGTTCTGTTGACTAATTTGTACATTATTTGTAAATATGTTTACGTCGAAATGGAATCGATGGACAGGGTGTCTACTAATCTTGAAAACCTCGAAGGGTATTGTACTGGAATCTGAAATAGATCCTCTAAGATTTTCTGTAATTTTTAAAACAGATCCTTGAATTTCATAAAATTGCGTAAATCGATGTTTGAAAATTTAGTCTAATTTAGTAAGATATTTATTGTAATTTGACTAATTTCACTTGAAAAAGAAACGAAATCGTAAATGTTTTGTACATTATTGTACTGTTAATTGTACGGTAATGATTTGAAAAGTTAACCCAATTAGGAAATAACAAAGAGGGGGACGAATGTCCATTGCACAGGACGTTGGTGGGTTATTTCCTAATTATCGAAAGTTTTGTGTCCGTATTAGAAGAAAGGTCGTTGATTTTGTTTTCGGTTTGCAGTGGACACCTTGGCAGATAAACTTCTTCATTAGGTCGATAACTTGGATTAAAAATAATTATTTTTCTTATTCTGACAATGTTAGCCAGATGCTGATTGCATAACAGTCTAAGGATAACTTCATTTTTAAAAGATTTTAATCTGATATTGTAATTTGAACCACAATACTCTTTCTTATTCCTAAGTTTTTTCTTTTTAAATTTGAATTTAGTAACCTGTTAACTCCGCATTCCTGATTAGGCCTAATTTTAAAGTTCTACGAGAATAATTTGTTCCTTCATGAAAAATGTAAATAATTTTCACTTTATTCAAGTTAGTTTTGATTACGACCTTTTTTTCTGTCAACATTCTAAATTGACATTTTTTTTACCAAACTTCCTATCCGAATTTAGTTTCAACATTCCACATTTAGTTTCCAACGTTCCAAATTAACACGAATTTGATTTTTAACGTTTCCAAAATTTAATTTTCTCATCATTCCAACTTCAGTTTATAATTCTCTGTACTTACACTGTTGCCTCTCTTCCCCCCCACCCCTTAGGAGAAGTACCTTCGTGAACGAGTCAAGGTGAGCGGCAAGCTGAATAACTTTGGCAACAATGTTACCTTGGAACGGAACAAGAACAAGATCATCCTCAATTCAGATGTTGCGTTCTCAAAAAGGTACGAAAATCCAGAGTTTTTTTTTTTTTTGTAAGTCGTCGGAGAGTTAACGAGTGTTTTAGGTTGATTTTTATTTTTGAACAATGATGTGATTTTCGAGAAGGGTAATGGAACCTTCCTATTCTGGGGAATGTTTTTTTTTTTGCTGTTTGTGTTTAAATTGCAGCTACTGTTAGTTTTATTTTTTATAATATAACAAAAAAACTGTTTAGCCCTATATGGAAATAAAAACTATTTGTAGGTCTATACGGAAAAATCTCGGAAGTAAAAAAAGAAAGAAAAAAAACGCGTTTGTTTAATTGTTTGTATTTGCAACACGAACCATCATTGAAATCATTTAATGTAGGCTATTTTTTCTTTAGATTTGTATTTAGTTTGACATCCGCTTTAATTATTTTGATCAAATATTATTACTGACCTAGTGAAGTAAATCTGTGACCTATTAAACTAATTTAATTCTGTGAATTGATAAAACCACAGAAGAAAAAATACTTTACCGTATATAGCAAAAAAAAGTAAATCTGTTATCAATTTCTGTCACATCAACCCTGAGTAAGCAGTAAATACATAATTATCTCTTTAAAAACACACAAATGTGTATTTTATGACTTCCACTTACTTTCAAGGTTACATAATAGTAAAAATAGATGGCCTTGGCACCTTCTACATTTTAAAAGAGTTTGATATTTCATTGTTTTATAAAAGTTACTACTAGACCATAAAACAAAGGAAATGTTTGTTCTTTATCGGTTGATAAACAGTAAACTATTAAAACAGCATTTTAGTAGTTTATTGTTATGTAAAGTGAACATTAATTTTTCTTGAATTCATATTTTTTTTTAAAGAGGGCAAAATAATGAACGTAGGCTAAATGGCGACCTGTGAAGAAGAAAAAAGAGATTTAACACTCTTCCACAGTACGTATCCTGTCGAATAGGCAACATATTTTTATTTTATTTTTTAAAAAAAGAGGAATTTGAAAATGAAAATTTCACTCA
>JAQFYR010001264.1:0-10412 GCA_034694985.1 Campodea silvestrii
AAAAATTGCAATGCCTACATTATTAAATGAATTGCCAAACCATTTATTATATCTGGATAAAATCTCGCATGTGAAAACGGAGCTGAGATCTTTCTTTCTGAACTGATGAAAGTGATGTATATGTAATCAATATCTTGTTTTTAATTTTGAAAATAGCGAACTTCTGTTCATCCTAATGCATTTTCATCTCACCTTTTAACCTTCATTTTATTATAATCAAGTTTTTAATTTAAATATTTTATTAGATTTTAAACAGGTGTGCTTTATTGGCTAAATTATTACAATTGTAGATAATTCGTAATTTGTAAATTAATTTCAAACTCAATGCAATAAATTGTTGAGTACATTTAGGGCCCGATCTTGGCGTCCGGTGTAGCTGCACCAAATAAGTCGTGTAACTAAGCCCCGCCTTACACCTGCCTGTACAAAGTTACACCAACTGGTATTTTGATGGATCGGTGTAGGCAAATTCAAACGACGTCCGTGTAACCAATCACAGTGAAACTCAGTGACGTCAGGGTGTAAATATTTGCACGCCGTCGGAAAGCAGAAGACATAAAAAAATATGGCCTCCCGCCTCGACGTGAAATTTGATATGAAGAAGAAAGTTGAGTCGGGGATCAAAAAACGCCGTGACAACTGGTCTACCCAAGAGAGGCAAACTTTATTAGACTTGCTTGTGGCGGACAGAGATCTGGCCAATGGGATTATGGGAAAGAAGTATCGGAACTCGCAGGACCTGAGAGTTTCCTGGACGAATGTGGCCCACGCAGTAAATGCCTGTAGTGGATTAATGAGAACAGGCCCTGAGGCAAAGTTGAAGTGGGTAGACATGAAAAAAAGGGTAAGATAAAAAATTACAGTTCAAGCAACAAATGAGTGATTTAACTTATTCATTAGTCTCTTCTGATGACTTATTGAATCACTAGCCTACTAGTCCATACAGTTTAAAGATTGGGATTCTCAAAGGCCTGGGCCTGTAGCAAGTGAGTTGGTAAACCACTGGGACTAATAGGCCTAGCTTATTCATTTGATATGGTACCTTGTCAAAAAGTCCTCCCCAAAAGAGGAGACTGATAGGGTTAAGACTATAGACTACAGTATAAGACTCGTACTGTCGTAGTTGAGGCCGGATTCTTTTTACATTGTTTTAGATTAGATTAGACGTAAAAAAACGTTTTCTGACTTTCTTTTTCAAAAATCTCTATTCCAGCCTCGACTACGAGGCTCGTCCCGACTGTATGGTAGGCTAGGTCTAGTACCAATCTTGTAGAGAGATCGAGTTTGTTGCGAGCTAGATAAAACCACATTTTTCTTCCTTAAAAAACAGAACATGAATTAATAGCAGTCAGCCTAGTCTAAATTTGATAACAATTGAATTGCTAGCCCAGGATGCACATTGTACAGTCCCCATGGATTGTGATTTTCGAATCACAATAAGTGATTTGGTCACCAACTGAGACTAGCCTAGGGTTATCGTACATCCTATTTTACTTTAACCAGACGTGGCCTCTTTTTGAGGGTGAGCTATTTCAAAATAGTTTTAAATGTCTGGCTTTTCATGGTATCAGAAATCTCAAAACTTTTAAAAATTGATGTCAACAAGCCTAAAAACTAATTTTAAAGGTAAAACACTATGCTGCTGGATCCTACATGTACTTAAATATTCAGTAATAATATTAATAGTAAAAATATGATTTTTCAAATGGTTTGAATTTCTGTATTTTTTTTATTCCATATAGGCCTAACATTAAACTCTACATGCTACAATACAATGATAACTCAAGAATGTGTCTTTTCCTTAGGTTATATCATTGCGGGCAGGATCAAAGAGAGTGCTAATATAACTACCATTAATTAGTGTGCACATTTACCTTTAAAATAATATTTCAAATTACACACCATTATATTTATAGCTTTTCAGCCCCGTTATTCGGATCTACTCATCTACATTGGTAGCAGCCATATTGATTTCTTCAGTGTTGACGTCGACAACAATTCTTTACTCTAAGTGTATTTTCATCTGCATATTGATCTTTAAATTCAACCAAAGGGAGTAGCTGTACAGTATCTTACTTTTGTTGTGGAATGTTACTGGTGAAAGTTTATTTGTCGCTTTCTTCGTTTCTTGTTATGGAACATGGTATTGTTGGTGAAAGTTTTCCTGCTTTCTGCTACATGCTTTATTGAACTTGACCAAAGATTTTATGTGGAAATATATAGGCCTACTTTTGCACTGCATGATGACAGCAGAGTAACAGTTTTTTTTTATGATAGTGTTAAACTACTTGAAAATTTACGTAATTTATTGGCCCAATTTTTAAGCTTCCAAATATGTTCAATGCATTAATGTATAGGGATATGCTGAATATTCGGTGTATTCGGCAGTAAATGGAACTATTCGGTATTCGGCCAAATAGTAATTTTTCTAATATTCGGTATTCGTTATTCAGCCGAATAGTTTATCTGCCAATTATTCGGTATTCGGCCTAATAGTTGTTTTGCTAATTATTTGGTATTCGGTATTCGGCCGAATAGTTGCGATATTCGGTGGTCACGTATAACACTGATTTTACAGTGCATTTTACACCTAAATTTTATAAACAGAGAAGAAATTTCCGTTTTTAAATATTTATACAAATAAATAAGCATAATTTTTGGGTTCATGACACTTTTAAGTTGGTTTCTGAAAGAAAATAGTCACTGAATAAGATGGTTTACGTTAAAAATTAAGAAAATCAGAAATACTTAAATTTCAAATGTATGATGGAAACTAATTTTTTCTTCTTCCAGCTACTATATATTAGTTTTCTTAAATCTGGAATGCAAAATATCTTTTCTCAGTTTAATCTACAGTAGTTTTGACCTTTAATAAAGAATACATTTTAAAAAGTATAACTATTCGGTATTCGGCCGAATATCTGCTGGTATTCGGTACCGAATATTCGGTATTCGGCAAAATCATTATTCGGCACACCCCTATTAATGTATCACAAATTATTTGACAGTGCGCTATGATAATGTGTCTGTAGGAAATGAACAAACTTTTAACTATCGGATTTACAAGCGTTTTAAGTGCTTGCAAGCTCTTTGTCATACTGTGATGGTTCTTTTGGAATATTTTATTTATTTTGATAAAATTAAGATAGGCCTTCTCAATTTTTACAATTTCATATTTTGCATTGATTCTTTTCTTTTTAATTCTGCATTGTTCTATAATTTGAAATGATTGAATTTTATGGAATGTGGAATGCTAACCATTACAATAATGAGCCTTTATTAATTTCATACTTTTCTCCCTAAATTGTTGGGATAATCATTATGAACATTTTTGCAGGCTAATATTAATATTTTATTGTACATGAGACAGGCGAGGATGCGTGGTGCTGAACACAAAAAACAAAGAAATGCCACAGGTGGTGGACCTCCTCCCCCACCATTGCCAGAGGAGGATGAGAAACTCTTCGACATCATTGGAATTGAAGTTATAGAAGGTATCAAAGAAGGATTTCTAAGTTTTACCACTCCTGTTGATGTCGGATCTATCAGGTAAGAGAATAGGAATTTTAAATTCTTGTAGTACTCCTAAACGATAAATCTTAACCCCTTAACTGTTTACAACAAGCTGGGTTTGTTTTCGAAAATTTACGTCACACTTGGTGTTCAACGAACTTGGGGTCGCCGAAATCGCGATCTGTAATTTCCGTGGGTTAGTCGACTTCAAACGCCATTACTTCTAAAATGAACTACACAATGTGTTGGTCAGGTTCAACTCATCCACAGATGAAAATGCTGCTTGCATGTTTTGAACGAGCGTAGTTTGTCGTGCGTTCGTCGAATTTTAGTTCTATGTGTATGTCGCCCATAACTTGGAAAAACTTTTTTTAAATTTTTCAGCTACGAAAAAGAAAAACAGTTTTGGAAAGCAGCAAAGCGCATTTTATGACGATTTCAACGATGTTTAGCATGATATAGTTTGACGAAAAAATGTTTTAAATAATTTTTTATTTTAATTTGAAAAATAGGATTTAACTACATACCATAGCAGTGGCGTAGCCAAGGGGGGGGGATTTTGGGGTTGAAATTTTGAGAAGAAAAATTAAGAAGGAAGAGGGAAAAAAATTAGAAAATTTTCAAAAAAATCCTTGAAAATCACATGAAAATTTCACATTTTCCTCTAATATAAAAAAATTCGGTCTCGCTTTGCTCAGGCAATTCTTACACACAATTTTCCTGATTTTTTAAGTCTTGCTTTAAAATATTGCGTTAAAACAGCGTATTTTCAATTAAAAGAGTAAAAAATGTTTTATTAATATTTTCCATATTTGTAATTAGCTGTGAAAAATATTCCTCAAAGTAAAAATAAAAAATACATCAACATGACTTTAAAATATTGAGATTACAAGTAGGACCCAATGCTGTATTTTCATTCTTTTCTGATCTCACAGTAGCCTATGCTGAATTTCAGACTAATTAAGTAGATTTGTACATGCAAAGTTATGATTTCAAGTAATTTTTATATCATACTGGATAGTTACAATGAAGATTTGAAAACAGTTTCAATCACTTTCATGAGCAAACAGCATAAGTCTACCTTTGTAATAATTATAAATATTTTAATAAATTATTCTTGAGAGTACTGTATGGAGTGAAATTATGTTTTTTTAATAACACCAAAAACAGGCCTACTCCGCAATTTTTTATTGAAACGACCGGTTTCGTGTTTAGCAGCACATTATCAGGTCTACAATCATTATAAAAGAAAATCAGCATAAAACAAATTACAGAAATCACAGTATAAACAAATTAAGACAGTTGTTGTAATTTGATTCATGGTGTGATTTTCTTTTATAATAAATGTGGACCTGATGATATGTTGCTGAACACGAAACTGGTCATTTCAATAAAAAAAAATTGCGGGGTGGGCTTAATTTTGATGTGTTATTCACAAAAAACCAAACATTTTGAAACTTTGGCACAGTATTTTTATCTTTAATTATATCCTAATTGGTAATCTGGCAGTGACAAATGTGTCAGTGTTAATGTGTTATGCAACACCATAAAGGTCATTAATTAAATCTAATAAAGTGGTGTCATTTATGTAAATGAAACTTTGAATTTTCAATTAGCCTAACTTAAAATGAAACTCAAAAACTTAATATATGAAACTTTTAAACTTCATTGTAGCCTATTAGTGCAGTTTCAATCTTAAAAATTGAACTCACAAATAGTTGTGCCTGTAGCTTTGTCAAACTCTGTACACTACCTTTTGGAATTCTTTACAGCCAATTTGATGATTCGGAATATATAGATGATCCTGAACCATGTACAACTACTAAACATTCACCAGTACCAATCCCTACCAGTGATGTAGATATTCCCGTAGTGGGTCCAGCGAAAAACAGGCTTTTCAAACCAAGTGTTTCTCAGAATAAAGGTTAGCTAATGTGATTATCGAAGTAAAGAAACCGAAGTCATGGGTTAAACCACCCATAGGATGTGATTATCATTACCTCGTGAAGTGCGTCACTCATATTTACACACGACCAAGTTTATCTCAATAATTATTTGACGCTGGCAACACGAGTGAAATTTTGGGCCAAAGTAATAAATGGTTCGTTTTAAGAAATTAACAGTAGCATCTAGATTAAAAGTTACTATTTCCTTTGGCAGCATCAAAATCGTAATCACAGCTGTAGCCTATATGCGAATATGAATGTGATGCTAAAACCTGTGTGAATATGAATGTTGTGCTACGTTCACAAAACAATGATAATCCCTTCATGATGGAGACAGGGCGTAATATAGAAAGTAGTTATAATATTTGAAATATGAGATATTAAATGGCCCAGTAACAGAGATGTGAATGGCATACACTGGCTGCAGAAAATATAAGATGTTCACTGATAAAGAGTTGGTGATTTTTGATTGTCAGAATAACTTTTCCATTTTGAACCGTACATTTCTCACAAAAATATAGCTTTTTGATCTCCCCACAAAGGGCATGGTTAGGTCTAATTCTATCACGTTTTCATTGTTTTCAGAAAAATAGAACCCAAATTTTTTACGATGTATCATAATTATTTACAATTACCCTACTTAATTTGCACAAAGTGTTGAATTTAGGGATGTTACAGGTGTAGCTTGATAGCTTTTCCAAAAAAGCTGATCTTCATTGAACTTTTTTGGTGGCTTTTCTGAGCTTTTGGACCTTTTTTCGTAGCTTTTCTGAGCTTTTTAACCTTTTTTTAGTGAGCTTAAATGTTGCTTTTCTATCAAACAGCTGTAACATGCCTGTGAATTAATGGAACATTTAATAATCATGTATTTATCAACTATTTAAAACTGAAATGTCGAAAAGTTTATCACATCCCAAAACATCAATTTCAAAATCGTATTTGTAATATTTGTTGTACCATTTTTTCTCCTAGAAGCAATTCGTAAACGTCTGAGACGACAGAGTGCCATTCAAACACTCCAAACGGAAGCAGTTGGAAATACTTCTATGATTGCGAAGAATCAGGAACAACAAATTCGCCTGTTAACCGAACTGGTAAATATTCAGCAGAAAAGACTGGACCTTGAGGAAAAGAAATTTTTACTAAAACAAGAAAAATTTCAATTTGAAAAATGTATGGCGGAGGTCAAACATAATGTTCAAATCTTAGGATAATTTATTGTAATTTATGTTAATATTTTAAACAACATTTCTTTTACAACTTTTCCATGTTTTGATAACATTCATTTTATTATTTGAACGACAATATGTCTATACATGTCTCGATTTCATTCGCAATAAATATTGACATTTTTAAATGACTATATTTGAACCCGTATCTGGTTGATAAGTGCATGCCTAACGTTTTGTCCTGGATTGTTGTGTACAGGATCTGCTGGACCATCATAATCTGTGAAATATAATTTGATTATCAGTATTAACAGGCTGGACATTTACAAGCAAGGAGTTGAACGAAACTGAAAACCTGTGAAAACCGTTTTATTTTTTGAACAATCACCAAAACTAATCGATTTAAATATTTTTTCTTGAACCGTAAACCGGAACGAAACCAAAATAATAAAGGAAAGTTACAGGTTTATTTTCAGTTCCGAAGATACAATCATTAAATTTTTGTGACATCTGTTGAGAATGATGACACGGGAGATTAAAAAAACACTTCAAAACCGGTTATGTAAACCAAACAAAACAAGAAGTTAAAAACCAAAAAAATTACGGTTCGGCTCATTGTTTACAACTTGTGTCAATAATTTTTTTTTTCCAATAATATTATCTGAACAAGAAGTTCATTAGATATTTAGTACAAAGCTGAAATGAAAATCAGGTCAGTGACAACTTGATATGAACTTCTTGGTAAGTTCAACACATTGACTTGTTGCATTAACAGAAGATAGAATAAAGAGGGTGTTGCTTTGACCCATATCTGTTCACGTAGGTTGTGGAAGAAAGGACAAACCCTGAGAAAATGATCAGGGGTTTCCGTTGCTGGAACACAACCTCTTGGTCTGTTCCATCTGAAAATACAAAATAAATACCGCTGCCTCCTTTCGTTCCAAGTAACATGGCTGATTCATCTGTGTATACTAACAAGGTAGGGGTTCAGTAAGTAGGGCAAGTATTGGGGTGGAGCATGAAAAAAAAATTCTGTGAATAACATTCCATAATATCTACTTCAATTTTCACCTTCCATGGGAGGGTCATTGTTGACAACTTCCTCTTCATCTGGAAGGTTTGCGTCACGACACATGTTGTGAAGCAGAGCACAAGTCCCAAAAATCTGGCACACTTTTCCAGGAGCATATTGTAGCTCGCCTCCTGAATCGTGTAAACAACGAAACCTGGATTTTAATATGCCAAAGGCACATTCTATAACTTTCCTGCCGGCTTTGTGACGACTATTGTACTCCTCCTCGGCAGGGTCAGTTTCTTGACGTACTGGTGTCATCAGCCATGGTTCCAAGGGATAGCCAGCATCTCCCAGGAGGTAACCATCAAGTGTTCCATGCTGATTTTCCAAAAATTCTTTCAGGACTGAGTTTCTCCATATGAATGCATCATGTACGCTCCCAGGATACTGTGCATTGATGTGGAGGAATTTGAAGTTGGAATCACATACCGTTAAGAAAAATGAACAGAATAATTATATAAACAGCTCATAATCTGATTGCTCGTAGGAAAGATGAGTAATTTCCAATTTTTTTTAGCTATAATTTTTTTTTCTTTTTATTAAACATGAATATCCACCTACAAAATTATGCAACTATGGGAAAAGAAACAGAAATTAGGTTATTTTCATTGCACATTACTTATATAGTCTAAGGACTGGTAGAATGGTGTTTCTACAACCCAATTCAACTTGAATTGCCATATTAGACATTTGGATGCGACTGTGATATTAGAAAATGCTGTTACTTAATTGAAGAAGAATTAAAATAATAAATTACTGTTTCAAATGTGTGAAGCAATATAGAATAAAATAAATTGTAAGTACCAGTGTTTCCTGTTTGTTTTAAATATTACCAACTTTATGTATTTTAAATGGGTTATTCTACCCATTCATATTAAAAATTAATAAAACATGTTTTAGAATGTAATATCTGATGTATACAATGGTCCAAAAGGGTCATTTCTTTATGCTTTGTTTAATGCTGAACTCAGAAATTTTTGTGTCTAACGTTGAATGCCGACCTCAGAAATTTTTTCTTGTCTTATTGTGATGGGTGCATTTTTATTGTGTTTACCTCCTGAACGATGTTAATGTTTGACGTTCATAATGTTACGACAATACTACGACCTTTCCATTTCCAGAGTAACTGTTTTTACACAAATATGGTAACTAATATAAAATAGTCAGATACCTTTTTTCAGTATCGTTTATCCAGAATCTAAGGCGGATCCAGGATTTTCGTTCAACGTTTCGTAAAAAAAAATTCTGAGTTCAGGGTTTGAGAAGAAAATTTCAGACGACTTCAGCGTTCATCATTAGACTTAAAAGTTTCCGAGTTGATCGATCAGCGTTAGACAAGAAAATTTCCGAGTTCAGCGTTAGAAAAGAAAAGTTCAACATTCAGCGTTGGACAAGAAAATTCCAGAGTTTATCTGTCAGCATTAAACACAGCATAATGTAGTGATCCTTTAGGGCAATCGTAGATGTAAAATAACGCCATTTATTTTGACAAATGGAAAAAAAAGTTGCTTGGAACTTACTGCCTCTACATTGATGGAGTAATGGGACTTTCTATTTATGTAACCAATAGGATGCTGTAGTGGAGCTCGTAATCTAACGTGGGTGCAATCGACAGCTCCTATTATTCTGGGCAAGCCACAGAGTGTAAAAAACTCAGTCTGAAAAATGCATATTTTGGTGAATTAAATCAGTTTACGCATGGAAAGAAATGCACAAGAATAGAGAGTTCTTAAAATAGCAAATACATATGATTGAACAAAAGCTACCGCTGATTCTAATATAAGTAAGGCAAATTGAGTAGAAATAATTAAAGATAACATTATAATAGATAAAAATGGTAATGTATTTCCTAACAAAGTTATTAATAATTAAGTGACCTGCAATTATATTTAATGAATAAAATTGGTTTAAGCATTGTATATACTTCGTATTATTACTGATCAGTATTTGGAAATTACTTATTATTTAGTTGTTAATAAATAGCTAATAATCAAAATTAAAAATGTTGAAAATAAAGCTTATTTCTATTCTATGCAGCTTTCTCAAGATATATTACGAGGCTATTGTCCAAAGGGGTAACATTATTACCTTTCGCTGAAGAATTCCCTGAGGATTATCATCAAAGGCAATAAGGAGCCTGTAAGTTTCATTAATAGCGGAGCAAACGTTTGTGATGCATTTACTAATGGCTGATTGACTGAGACTGATAAATCTATTTGTCCCAACACAGGCTTGGAATGAGCCAGTTCCCAAAAAATTAAGTGCTCCTAAAATCTGTTCTTCAGGTAATAAACTGTGAGTTGCTAACCCTGTGAGTCTTTCCCTTAATTCGTCACATAAAACCAGAACTAACGCTTTGGACAACCTAAAGTTTTTTATAAAACTAGCATCACTTTGATCGAAAGGGTTCTGCGGATCGCGTAAACCTCTTTGAGGACCACCAAACACTAATTGCAACGCATTAACTGCTACAAGTTCTGCCATTTTTCTTTATTTTAAAGTCACCGCCTCAAATGTAACCCCTACCACACTTATTACCAACAAAACTTTTGAATAAACCGCCGCCAACTGTAAAAATTTGACGGCGTATCTGGTGTAAATCACTTGTCCGGCCTAAAATGCTCAGGACAAGTCTACACCGATCTGGGCAAAGTTGCGCCTGCGCAATTATACGTAGTGGGACATCAAAATTGCGATCGGTGCAAGTTG
>JAQFYR010001265.1:0-10411 GCA_034694985.1 Campodea silvestrii
CTTCGGCGAACTATGAAGTGTTATATATTTTCGGAAACTACATTTCAAGAGCTTTATTTTGATATATAACATCATCAAAAAATCTTCAAGAATTTGCAAGTTTGGTAGCAAAAACGCCGAAATTATACATCCGTGCTGACACAGTTTTTTCCACATTTTCTCCCATAATTCTTTTATCACTTCGGCGAACTACGAAGCGTTATATATTTTCGGAAACTACATTTCAAGAGCTTTATTTTGATATCACGACCAGAAACGTCTTTAAATACGGCGAAAAAAGTGAACTCGACGTTTTTCAAATAACTCGAATTTCAAGTATAAAAAACTCGAGTTCGAGTCGAGTCGAGCTTGAAAAAAAAAACTCGACTCGAAATTTCGAGTACTCGCAGGTCCCTAGACATCATCATTAATTGACCAATAGTGACATATTTGGACTCATGAGCATGTAATAAACTACAACTGATGGCATATTTTGTCCTGCAACGTGGCGATGACATTATCACTAATCAACTTCTGCTTATGTGCTCGTACGACGTCAGCAGCTTTACGACTTAGTATTTTATATGACATCATGGCCCAACTAATTATAATACGACATCTGTTGATGTTAGAAAAAATCTGGATTATAGAATGACAGTCATCAAGTTAAGTCCAGTCCATTGATGACGTCATCATAATGCTCGTTCGTGGAAATAAGCAACCAATTGAAAGAAACTATGTGATCATGTTTTGTTGTAAAAAAAAAAAAGAAAGAAAGAAAATCAAAGAACTTTTTCATCTCAAACTTATTTAATCGATTTAAATATTTTTTTGTCAATTCTTCTGAATATTTGTTTGTATAAAAGTGTTGAATATTCAAATACAAAATTATTCTAAACCTGTCAGCTCTACACAACCAAAATGAACATTTTAAAAATATTATTTTCCCCATTTGAACTTACAGTGACGGATTTCCCATTAGGCGCATGAAGCGCACGCTTCAGGGCCCCGAAAATAAGGGCTTGATAGGGGGCCCCAAAATCGGAAATGAAAACTTGCTTGTAAATGAAGAAATTGTAGGTTTATTTTATTATAAAAACGACATATGTTTCGCACATCACTTGCATCCAGCGGCGTAACGAAGGCCGCCGCAACCCCCGCGAAGCGGGGGGGCCCCAGGCCTCAAGGGGGCACCATACGAAGATTACGAACATCAGCTACAGCAACTGATACTAATTTTCAGAGAAAAACTGGTTTAAAGTGCTAACATTTTAATGCAATTTATAAAATGTGATTAACATCTGATACTATTTTTCTTCTGCATGACTTCAATAGGGGCCCCTTGCACCCGAAAAATATATTTTACTTTAATGACGATATATCTCAATTTTGCGATTCAGCGTGGGCCCTAAATAAAATTAGATCTGACTAAATTAAAAGTCATGTCTTGGTTCTTCACTTATTCGTTCTTCTATTTTTTATTTTTGCATATGCCCGATCAAGATATCGGAGAACACTTCACCATTTTCAACGAAAATGATAAAATGGCCATATATTTATACTTGACCAAGAACATGATACCTTTACTCAGACCATGGGCGGCGGAACCATGGAGCAAGGGGGAGCAAATGCTCCCCCTAGAATTCGGGAAAAAAACTAATGCCAAAGTTTGACAAACTAAACAACAAAACTACAAACTGAGATTATCGGGTCGGAGATCGGTTACATCACAGTTTGGTAAAATTAATGTTTGTACAAAGCTATTGACTTTCCTGGAACAGATTACAAGATGTGCACTGGGTTGCCACCTTTCTTATTGGTTTGACCAGGAGACGCCAAGTTTTGTGAACTGAATTCTGGGGCATCTGAGCTCCGGGTTTATTTACGAAAACCGCGGGTGAAATGAAATTTCGAAAATAATTCTGATCCATGCACACAGAATAGGACAAATGAAATATTCGATTACAAAAAATTTCTCAAAAATTCGAATTAAAACTACACTTTTTCCCATTGTAAACGTAAAAAAATTTCCCTCTCGCTCCGCTCGACCAATCTATTTAGTTTATTTTGCGTTACTAAATTTCTCCGGTTTAACTTCCATATGAAGCATATTTGCAGTAAGATTCCTATGTGCACAATATTTGCAGTAAGATTCCATTTCAATCGTTGGAGTAATAAATGAGATTTTTGAAGTTTATATGAAAGTCCATAACAAGTATGGAAATTTCGGGAGCGATTTTATGTGTTATTCTGTATTAAAACAGAAGAACGACCTTACGTGGAGTGAAAAAAGTGGGTGGCAATAAAAGCATTTTTTTGCTTAGGAAATGTAAAAGATAATCAGTTACAGAAACTTACATTGTTAAATAATTATTTGGGTGGCAAACAAGGGAAAAGATTCACAAATATTATGAAACCACCAACTGACCACCAGCTACTTGCTATTTGACATTTTAATACAGACACATCACCAATTGCGTGGTATCTGAATAATTGTATTCAAGAATTGCCAGCAAGGACGGTTTAGAGGGGGGCAGTCCCCCCTTGAGAATTGAGATTTGTCAACATACAAAACTATTTATTTTCACGCAGTAAGTACGAATATTCCGTTGAAAAACGTAAAAAAAATTCACCCTCGCTACGCTCAGGCCACTTCGAAGATCCGTTTATCAATGTTTTATGTGTGGTTCTTAAAAAATTCGCTTGAAATTTGCACATTTTTCTATAAAAATTAGACGTTGCTCAACATTTCTATGCGGTTCTTTCAAAATTCGCATTAAATCTGCTCATTTTTCTATGAAAACTTAAAATTTTTCGCCCTCGCTACGCTCGGGAATTTTTAATACTATACTGTATCCTGTATCCTTTTCGTTTAATTTCGGCTCCCCTCCATTCAAAAATCCTAGAACCGTCTTTGATTGACAGCCTCGAACTTGGTAACGTTAGGACACGGAAAATAAGAACTAAACGGAAGGATATTTATATATAATATTATACCATTCAATTTCGTAAAAAGTACAAAATTTACCCTTCGCTTCGCTCGAACTCACAAATCCTTCCATCCTCGTGACGTTGCATATACCTGCAGTCTTGACGATTATACAAGAAAGTGCCCTAACTGTTATTTAATATTTTGCTCCCCCTAAAAAATAAACGTTCCGCCGCCACTGACTCAGACTGTCATATTTAGGGGGCCCATCACCTGGCACTAAAATAACTACTGCGGAATAACATAACTATTTTTATATCGAGGTGATAGTTCGCTTATAACGTGTTATTTTCGATACAGAAACTTAGTTAGTAAACAATAACGATAATCTAAGGAACCCTTTTCCGATAAGCTATTTGTTAAACTGGAGCTTCGAAACAATAATAAGCAAACACTGAGAAAAAGATTTCATCTTACTTAATCACGAAACTTCTTATATTGGAATAAATAAAAATTGTGATAAGTAATGATATTCCAAAGTTAACAGAATATGGGAAACACTAACAGAAATTAACACAATCCATGGTGTAAGTACGTTTCTGATGATATGTTCGCACTAAAATTTGAAATCTTTTGCGTAATATTATTATATTAACTTTAAAATTTTATCGCAACTTGCCAGTAAAACAGGGAAATTCATGGAAACCTGTGGCAAGTTTCATTTCTAGTTGCGAAGATTCAGGAACAATCTTAAAAGTGGAATAAATTATTACAAAATTGAGAAAAAAATTGAAAATACAAGTCACCTTTACCAATTACCTTTGATTTGTAAAATAAGCCGAGTACGGGAATATTCTTTCGAAAGGGTTATTGGGTTCCAAATATAAAAAAGTCGGGAAAAAATACCCTAGTATATAAAAAAAAGAGAAAATAGTTTAAGGATGTAGGGGGGCCCCACATATTAAGTCAAATTATTGCCGAACACTTTTTACACGTAACATGTTTTAAGCAGCCGACATGCGAAATTCAGTGGACATTAATGAGAATACCATGTTTGTATGAAAAATAGCTTAATACAACTTGCTAAATCATTTTATTTCGGTTTATATTTTCATAATGTTTTTATGTATGCAGCTATTTTTATATGTATATTAACGCGCACAAGGAAACAACTATTTGGAGTCTCCGAGGGACGACAGTCGTCCTGAGAAGCTGAAAATGTGAAATAATAATATACTGTTCCACTGTATTCTATAATATATCATGGATAAGAGCAAATATGTCTAATTTAATATATCGAGCGATTCAGTATCGGTAATAAAGTCGTGTGGATAAGTCAAATATATTCCAAAATTAATGGTGCACTAATCAATTAGGAACTTTATGTTAGTAGAAATGAAATTATTTTCTTGCTTCAAACAGGAAAAGAAAAATGTCAAAAAAAAATTTTGTGATGGTGTAAAATTAGCAATAAAAACAACATTTATTCTATTTACGATAAGAGGTATAACAAGTGTGAAGGTCGCTATCAATAAAGGAGTACATAATAATATCTGCCCGTGTTGTAATGTAACAATTCTCCTATATATTGCTGGTAATATCAATCTATTATTCTGAACAAAAACACAGGTCATAACATCCTGCTTCTTAATTTGGTATGGAAAACGCTCTTCTTAATTTAGTATGGAAAACGCTCTTTCTACAAATAATTTGTTCCATTTCAACGGTGAAAGCAACTTAGCTGCAAATCCACAATATAAGCTATATTTGAATTGTAATAAATACCATCTAAAAATGATGATTATGCATAAAAAGCAATCACCATGACAAAACAATCGGAATGCACACAAAGTTTTAATCGGCTATTCAATGGAAAAACGGGGTGTGGCTGCTCCACTATGATGTGACGTCAGAATGGTGTAGAGAGAAGCAAACGTACGGCCCATTTAACAAAACTAACTTTGTTACCATGTCATTTTGACGTTACAGCGTTTTTCTCGAAAACGTTTAGTCACAAATTTCAAAAATTGTGAGTGATCTATAGAAATTGTTTAAACATCGAAATGAGAGAATAAAAAATAGTGCACACACCCTATTCCCACTATAAACGCATAACTTGCAGGGAACTAATAATGCACCGCCAGATTTACAGAGTAATCCTACTATATAAAACCCAACGCTGTGCGCGCTTCTTAAAGGTCATTCAACCCATTCTTTCTGTCGTTCTATTTCCTGTTAAATAGATATAAGCTAATAACAAACATTGTTTTGCAGTTGACGCGGTAGCTTCCTTGCCTTTAAATCATAATTATATTCTAGAGAGATCGAGCCGCAATAAATATTTACGCCCTTGACACAACGACATTTTATATAAATTACACTATTTATTTACCATTTTCATAACTAATCTTTTTAGCCAACGGAAATATTAAATGTAAGTAATGCGTTCAAATTAGTCAATTCGCACATTTAATATATTTTTCTTCGTTCTTACACAATAGCGTATCGTCATTTTCATTTATTTCTTTTTAAAGTACATATACGCGTACATCATATATTCTACTTTGGGCGGGTGGCGAAATATGGTTGCCGGTGATAATTTGTGTTCTAAAAACTACAGTTACGAATTCAAAAGGTTATAATTGTATTGAATGTCGAATATTGTTACCACACTAAATAAATAAGTGAAAGGAATATATCAAAACATACCATGAATTTGTTTATTTCCAAGTTCTTGATGATGCTTTTGAACGCTCAGATACATAGTTAAGTAAATAGATTCAATCGTGAACAAAGCACCCTATAGGTACACTGTTTTAATCTGACTACAATTTATTTTGCAATAAAACAGAACTGCATGGATTACAGTTGTCCAAAAATCGATGGTCACCTCAATTTGACAACCAGAAAATTCTAGTCACCCTAGTATCCAAAAGCACCAGTGCACGTATACTGTTAAATTGAACAGTTTTTCAGTTTATTTCGTTAATTTTTCAGGGATCCAATATAAGAATCCACATTTTAATTAAAGTTCTTCAATAAAATTAAAGTTACATCCGCCCACTATCACTAATTCATCATTGGCAAAACCAGTAAGGACTTGATACCGTATAATAGAAAGCTCTGTGGTTGAGTTGTTTTGTATAAAAAAAACTCGCGTTCCGTGAATATAATTCCTCCAATATGTGTGTACTAACACGGGCATTGTTGAAGAACGATGTTGCACCTCCCTGTTGGTCGATTTTTCTTCAGGTGTTACCTGATATAGAAACTACACGTATACACAATCATGCAAGAAAAAAATAATAGTATTCTTTGTCAGTAACATAATACTTGTAATGTGGCGTAAAATTGTTGGATTATGATCATGCGTTCCTTACAGTGGAGTTACTGGAGTATTAGAGTTCCTAATCCAGATCTAAAGTGAATAAAATCAACCAAAATAGAAGTATTGTAACATTCCTCGTAATTAGTCGTAAATTGTGAATAGTAGATGTAACTGTTCCGATAGAACGGATAGTGACATTTCATAATATATGTACGGGGGGTCCGCAAGCCTCAGTCTGATTTTACGTTATGATGTTCGTGCTTGATGTTTCTGAAATTCGTATAGTTATTAAATTATGTCGAATATAAAGGAACTGAGGAAAGGATCTACTTCTTGAAAGTAAAACATTTTGCACAATTACTGAAAGTGGGGTTGTGTGAGATATTTTTTTAACAAATAGATGCATGGTAGATTAGAAAGAATATTAACAACTCCAGTTGTTAATATCTAACTGCGAGTTCTCCATGATATCAATAGATGGTAATAGAACTGCAAAAGCAGAAGTGATAACCATTGCATTAGCTTTTTATGAGAGCGAACCGCTAATCCTAACAATCATTTAATTGGTTGCGTTCTTTGTTTCTTTACTCGTACCAATGTTACATTCCTTAGTGAAATAACCAATTTGATGTAAAGATAGTTCGAATTCTGGGACGTGTATCACTCGACTCGTAAATCTCACAAATTCGATAAAAGCAATGCATTTGCAGTGTTGTACTAGTTTTAAGATATCGTGTATTTTCTTTGTTATTTCGCTGGATATATAACATATTGTTTTGTAATTTATAATCATTTAACAAGTAATTGTTTCTAATTGTAAATTTGTAGAAGCGCTGCTTGCAAATACCATTTTTTTTTTAAAGAATCAAAAAAATAATTAGTCTACTACTGTAGAAGTGATTAACAACTTTGATTAGTGTGGGAAAAAAAGAACGTCAACTTTTGTCTGTAAGTAATATATTGCTTGCGTATGTAGGTAAGTAAATTTCGCTCAATTTTACATTTTCAATCATCATGTTGTCTACAATAAATACTATAGCTGACAAATGTTGCTGACCCATGCAGAAAGAAGCTCAACACAGTCCAGCTCTGTTTATCTTGTTCATGACCGATACAGCAGACCTCTGGTTTGCACCCTTATGGTGTGAATGTAGGATTACCATTATATTTATTTACAGGCCCGGCTCAAGGTCTTGTGCCACCCAAAGCAAACCATTATTTTGCCGCCCCCTCCAACCGCCAAAAATATGTACTATATAATGTCGTTTTTTATATAAATATACATTTTAAAGTTCAGGTTTTTTTACGTTTTAATTTTAGTTTAAACTAAATTACAAAAAAAATTTCTGTAGAAAATAATTCAATCAATTTAACAAAACCGCAGTTATAATATTATTATAAATCGAACAAAAAAAATGATAAGTACATACATGCAGTTGGACTTCACTGTACAAAAATGCCAACACACCGAACTTATGTATCATCAGAAAACGTAAAATTGTTAATGTTCGTAATTTATAAGGTAACACAAAAGCGGAGCCAATATTTTGGAATGGATAGGGTCCAAAATTAAACAAAGAAGGAAACGAAAAAAATGAGAAAAAAAAACATTCAAACGTAAGTGTTGAAAGTACGCATTTAGGAAAAAAGTTGCTGGATAAATACAGTATATTCTGTATAAAACTCAAATGGATCAAATCTTTGTAATAATAAATATAGATATTATGTTATAACAGAAATAAAACATTAATTATTTAAAATTGCATTATCAGTATTGCAGGCTACACGCGATTGTTTATTTCATTTATGGCGATGGATATTAATGGGATGGTTTGGGACTTTTGATAGTGTTATTGGTTTCCTGCTGCAATCCAGAAAAGCAATTTCTTTCTTTATACAGCGAACTTCAAAAAAGTCTCCGAAGGAATTGGTATCATTTTTTTTTTAATTCGTCCAGAATGAAATAAAAAGGTCTGTAGAAGTGAATATCTACATGTAAATTGCCGAAGAGAATGCAAATTTTTATCATTCAAATTTTGTGAAATTCAGTATAAAGGTGCTATGCAATCACAAAACAGTGTGTAGTGCTTGTTTATAGAGTGCGAGTATAACTTCCAGCGAGTGAGTACTTTCATATTTATTCAAATTCTCTCTTAGTTATTTTAACAAAGTTTTAAAGCTTACCTCAATATAATGATATGGAAGGTACGTGTTTGCACAGTTTAAAGTTGGTCACAAATACACTGGGCTCAGCTTCAAGCCATTTTTAAAATTCATCGCAAGTCGGAAATTTCACTCGCTCGCAGCTTTTATTGCAACAAACTGTTTTGGGAATGCACCTTACGGGCTAATATGTGCCTGTGTTGTTGTTCTTTTCGGGCGAATTTTGAGTTTTGTTGTTTTTCCCGAGAAAAGTTTTTCATCTTTTTCAACACAGAAATCGTGGCCACCCATGCATGTTACAATTATCTTGCATAATAATATTATGTAAAATTGATCATGCAACTTTCCAGTTTCGTGATATTGTTGGTACATTACTGCTTAAAACACATATCATTTAATCATTTCTTTTAATAAATTTCAAAAATTCAATTTGGGTGTTCCGTGTTCGAAATCCCTCTCTAGATCCGTCCTTTCAACAACAATATCAATAAACTATGTGACAAAACCAATATGCACAGCATGTCAATGGCAAATATGTAGGACCAAGTCAGATATCTTACTGGAAGGCTTGAAGACACTGACAAAGAGAATATGTTAATATTCACAACACGCAATGAAATGACAGTATTTAGGGCAAAACACAATATTTTCAAATAATTCCAATACAATAAATTTCAATACATTTGAAGACAAAGGCATATTGCATGATTCGTCAGGATCTTATAAGTCTAATAAAATAAGTTAGAACGTAAATTCTATCAATCAATATCACTGTTTTGCGTCGAGAATAAAATAAAGATGACACCAAACTGTCTTATAATAAATTCAATAATAGATTGTTGATCGTTATTTGATAACTACTTATTTTTGTTTGAATTCCCAATACCATGTAAAAATTCTATCGTAATTATGGAAGTGACAACTGTTCAGTGTTCACAGTCTATTATTACTTAATATAAAAATTTTGGCTGAATGTGGCATGTGTTGGATGAATGTGGAAATACTTGTTTATGCTTAAAATGACAAATGTGTGTCTTAAGACAATAGAATATTGATTCGTCATGAGCTAGAATAGTTCGTATCGCCTTTTTTCAGTTACCAATATAATTATGTTGTTCCAGTGAAATTTAAAGGACTTCGTAGATATCGTTTCTCAACACTTTTTTAGCCTTCTTTTCTATATTGTTTAAGGTGGGGCGCTGCCCTAGGGTTCCAACTTTATTATTAAAGTATTTCTGATTCAAATAAGTTATTATTTCGTATCAATTGTATTCAAACCATCACCTCTGATGTCTATGTATGCATATATACTATATTTTTATAAAGTTAATTTGGCTTAACATTGCATGCCACCATATCAGTGGAATGGATACGAAGAAGTAAGTGATAGATTATAGTACCAAATATCTGTGAACCTTGGATAATACCGCTATTAGGAATAATATTTATTTGTCATGTTAAGTTATTTTCCTTCAAATAATTACGTATTTAAAATTGGTTCATTTTTCTTTATATTTTCTATTTCACTTTATTTTTACGGGATTGAGAAAGCCGAAAATGCCGCCCCCATGAAACTGCTGCCCAAACCAGCTGCTTCATGTATAATAATATAAATTATCGGACAATAACATAGGCGCTTTATATACTGTTCGTTTTTTTATAATACACACTTTTCTGTTTCTTGGTTTTTATTCCACTCAACAAGTTTCGGAACTCATGGTTCCATTTTCAAGAGCTGTACAAAACAGAGAATTTACAATTACTCAAACTATGTCATAAAATAAATAAATAATATAAAATAAAAATAAAAACAATACTCACAGTTTCAAACCATAAAATCACAAATTAAACTCGATGCTGAACTCTTTATTACAATATTATAAAAACAAGACTGAAATAATTTACATACAGTACGGCAGTAAAATGAAGCAAACGATAGTGGTCAAATGAGCTCATTGATCAATTCTAAATTTGTACATGCTGGACCATGATCTCTGTTAAAATTTTGTGGA
>JAQFYR010001266.1:0-10410 GCA_034694985.1 Campodea silvestrii
GGTAGAAAGTGCGAGGCTCAGCCGATAAAATAAAGATAATTATGTTGTTCACACATTTTCATATTATTTCAAATCAAAATGCAGTAACGTAAAAACCAAATCAAGTGTCAAAAAATACATGAAGTGTAAAAGCTTGCGATATTATGCGACATTTTTAAATATGGCGTCATTGATGGTCTTTATTTCATGCTGATGCTAAGAGCAGAGCATAAGCTCCCTGAAAGATGAATGACGTCATTGTGTACAGTAGAGAATCTAACCTAACCTAACTTAAGCGGATACCCAGTTTCTGGTCATTACAACTATTGGTAGTATTTAATGCAGCACTATTGGCGCTCGTACACCTAGTGATGAACGTGACCTTAGTTTGCCCTGTGGCGCCATTTCAAAGTAGCGGTACGACCTCGGAATCAGATAGTTGTGGGGGAGTTCGCCAGTGTATGCTTTGATACACAACGTACATTGTCTGATATAAAATGAAATCAAAATTTCTCATTGCCTGATTATTACAGATCATTCATTTGCTATAAGTAAGACTCGTCGTCGCTACTATTTGTCAGTCAATAAGAATAATATGATTCTATTATATGGTAAATTGCCACTTATAACGTTATATGTTTCACTTTAATAATCTACTGCTGTATTCCCATAATATTTATTAAAAATAATAGTATGTAAAACGTGGAAAAAAATCAAAAATTCATAACCTTAACGAATTTATCTTTCAAAGAAATAGCAGAAAAATATGGATTTCATGCTTTTTAAATGGAATATTGCACCGTTATGTCGTTTCACTCGATTACAAAGTCCACGTGTATATGTTTTATTCATAATATTCCATCATGTTGTGTAATAAACACCTGTCAGAGTGATGGTGTAGAAAAAGGGTTCCCATCTTTATCACAGGATCATTTTTAACTTGTTTATTTCAACCTAGGTGTCTTAGTGACGGATATGAGCTGGTTAGTTCGGGTTACGAAATTAACGTTTCTTAATACGACTTAATAAATGCTTTATTCGGATCTGTGGAGAAATGATATTTATGAAGTCGAGAAATAATATATATCACTAGGGAACATCTCAAACAGTTTTTGGGCCAAAAAAGGATAACAAGCAATTTTTCAAAGATCATCATTTCATCAACATTCACGGAATTGTGTTAAACTAGCTGTAAATGAATACTTTATTTAATGAAGTCATGATATATTTTCATAATTTTTGTTTTAATTACATGATTTGTAAACAGGTAACTCTGAACAGTCCAAAGCATTCACATCACAAAATAAAAATACTGTATACCAACGCTATATGAAAAGAAAAGAAAAAAAGAAGAAACTCAACAGCTAACTATTGCAATTATCAGAATAACCTCAACATAATATTAAAATGTAATGCTAGTATGTTCTAAAGAAGCCTCTTAGAAAATCTATTTGCAACAAATGCACACAAACAGTAAAACTGGGCAGAACTCAATAAAAGATGGAAGAAGCTCGAGAATGAAAACTAACACCACGTTTGTTGATAGTAAATAAATGAATAAAGTAGTGTTGTTACTTTTTCAATATTAAGTTAAATTTTATCTTCTAATAAAACCATGGAGGACTTGCGAGCTAAATATTGGGCCACGCCTATGTTGACTGCATTGCTTGAATACAAAAGTGCAATCCTTTCACCTCCCCTTACCCTACGTTGTTGTGGGTGTATTACAAGGACTGGGATTGTTAGCTACCGGTTAGCCTTGCAAATTGCTCTCTTACTAAAGATACGTGTCGTGTACATGAGACTGCAGGAAGTGCAGTGCTAGTAAAGGACGGTGACTTCAGCTGGGGACTGAGGCGGGACTGTTAACAAAATCGTTGTTTAAAGTGAAGCAATTTATTACGACACCATGCAACTGTAAATTAAAACTGTTTATGGATGTAAACGTGACAAGACTTGGTTGGTCTTGATCACAGTTTGAGCTGTCCTAATCTCGGATTCTCGGTCTCCATTCGAAACTATAGGACAGTCTGTCTAGACATTTCAAAATTTATATTTTAAAGAGATTTTTCTTCTGGAAATCTCAGTTTTCCAACAATATTTGTAACACTTCAACGTATTAGTTGATGAAATTGTGCAAAGAAGTCGATTTTTGCTGTACACAATGACGTCATTCATCTTCAGGGAGCTTATTCCGTGAGCTGGGCCCAGGGCCGGATTAACGAACAAGCAAATTAAACACGTGCTTATTAAGGGTACCAGAGCTTTAGGGGGCACCAACTAAATTGCATTTTGTGTACATTGTGAAATGTTAAGAACTAGGGAATATGTAAATGAAGCAACATTTTAAGTTTTGTGAAAGAGAAAAGAAACGAAGTGTACAAAAAGTATACATACTGTACGAGATATATTTTATTTTCCAAACGATACGGAAGGTGTACTGAAAATTCAACTTACCATATTTTCTCGTGTACCATCCCAATAGCTGCATCCAGAAGTTTTAGTCGGTGGGACTCTGTCGTTTTATGCAATCGAAGTTTAATACAGGACCAAACACAGAGAAGTGCAATTACTCAAATTATCACAGAACCACAGCATACTAATGATCCTTGAAAGTCAGTGTGCACTGTAGTCTGTAGCCTCTGCAGAATTAATGAGAGCAAGCATCAATATTATCTAAGTAATGAAATTATTGACACTGCTCAAGCTTTAATTCTTATTATATCCGAGACGGGAAAGGATTGATTAATTCCTACAACTGATGTATATTATTGCAGCAGATGTGTTTCAATATGTCATATTTGGTGAAACATTATGAAACGTTTGCGGTTAATAAATATATAGAAAAGCAAATAGAATTGGTACGATTTGCCCTATTTTCAAAAATAAGTATTTATATTAATACAGCTAAAATATATTTTCTTTATGTTTCAATAACATTTCTTTTTCTTTTTTTCTTTTCAGAAGATGGTGTGTTATTGGGAAAGATAGTACGACAGCTTCCTGAGACTCCTTCACCCACTAAAAGCAAAAAGAGCTTGCTTTTCAACGATACAACACGAATTCGCTTGCAACAATCGCGAGTTTCAGCTGTTGATGTTTTCACAACCCAATCTAACAACCTTCGTCAAAGTCGTATTCCTAAAAAAGTAGATGAATCGAAAAGAAATACATCTCTCAAACGTCCAGGAATCAGTTGTTCGTTGCGAGTGACTAGCCCTACTCGGCCGAGAGAACCGCCACCTCCTCCGCCATTGACTGAAATGAAAGCGCCAAAGCCACCACCTAGAAGATATTTTCCGGCGACTCGAGAAGAAATCGAGAAAGAGCAAAAGGTGAAAGGGCAGATGGTGAGTGTGATCAATGTTACCTTTGACCAAGATACCGTTCGGCGGTCCCCTTCCCCACCACCACTGCCTACATCACCCCCGCCGGAAATTACTTCCAACGAACCTAGTTTTATAATTATACCGATGTCACCTGAAAATGAATACGATATACCAGAAACTGTTATTGAAATTAATAATAGTAATTCGGAAAAGAAAAAACTACTTCATTCGGACATTTCGAAATTGAACGACAAATCTAAATTCGTTTCGACATGGAATGGGACTTTATCGAAACCCGATTCGAAAATACCATCAGATCCATCGAGAGCTCGATTCTACATTTCGATGTGTAACAACCAACAATCATCACAGTACGATTTATACAAGGATCACATATATGAAGAAATTCCCGACATTCCGTTGTACGACGATGCATCAGTCGCACAAGTGAACGAAAATTCGCGGAAGTCAATGTTTCAAGGTGCTAGTCGAACGGATATCCTCAAGTTTCTCGAAGGTTTGAGGAATCGACAGTTAGATATTCACGAAGCCGAACTACCAGATCGGACTAGGCTAAGCGACGGTGATGAAAATAGTTATCCAGAAGATGTCGATGATGTTGGTGAGATGGGACCATCTTCTTTGCATTCCCTCAGAAGGAATCAAGGACTGAGGGTCAGTCACATGAGTAGTGTCAGTGATTCAAGTGAAGATTCAACTCAGTTAATGGGAGATCCACTTTCATCACTGAAGGTACCACTAACATGTATTGTGTAAAATTAGTTGCAGTTAAAAAATATCTTAATCAATATTTAGCAACTTGCCACAAAGTCACATTTGAAATTAATGAAAGAAGAAATTCCTGTAATGGTAACCAACATATTACAAAAGTTAATAAGAGCCCACAGGTACAAAACTTACATCGCGTCGTAATATCTATCATTAGAACTAAAGCGCTTTTCCTTGTACAAGTAATGGGCAAGTAAGACCCAGGTAATGCAAACAGTAAAGAATGCACTTCTCCCTTACTTATTTTTTGTTCTAAGTCTTACTGCTGGCTAGTTTCGGAAACATGTTTCTATTGTCAAAACAGTGATAATCATTAAAAAATAATAAAGACATCAATACTAATACGTACAAAACGCACAATAAGCCAATACTAATACGTACAATGATGTTTTTCTTTATCCTCAAGCGTCGTCCATCAGCAGAAGTTGAGCGTAATGACTCTGGTGTCGGTTCAGAGACAAGTAAACCACCTAGACGAAGGAGACAAAGTCGACCTGAATCATCCGCCTCTTCAGCTGCTGCCTCGGTTTCAGAGAAGGAGGACCAAATATGTGAAGATTGTGATCAAATTGTTGAAACGAGCGTTTCAGATAAGTAAGTGTTCAAAGTTTAAATATCTTGCAAACAATACTTTCTTTTGCTGTTAAAAAAATAACACATTGTAATAAACAGGGCATGTATCGTATCTTGACAAAAATGAGAAGATATTACAACACACATGTAATTATATTTTTCAACATTGTCATTGGTGTCTAATTCACTCCAAAAAGAAATATTGTAAGTATCATTGAGTAGTTTCTTCTTTCCATTATTAAAACATATTCTGCCGTACACTAACTAAAATCATTTCTCATGCCCCTTGTTTAAAGGGGCAAGTCCTTTGCAATTTATTGTTAATAATAATATTTAATATTGTGTGCGCATTTTTTTTTTGTTTTCTAAAACTTGAAATTTTATTTAATTCAGGATAACCATGTAGAGTCGTTTTAAATCTGAATTAATGGGGTATTTCATTCAATGCCAATTAATTAACTGTGTACCCGGAAAGCGTTGTACTAACTTGTGCAAACAATCTTTTGGAAGATTTGGAATCAAGATTTGTGTTACGGGTTTGTAAACATTGTTGAAGGAAACGTGTCTGAGAATCTCGAGGGGAATGTGTCTTTCCCAAGTATCACTCGAGGATAATGTGTCCCAAGTATCACTCGACGATAATGTGTGAAAAAACTCTCGAGAACGAAAAAATATATTGCCCTAGAAAACACAGAGTAAGTAATTAATTTTTTAATCACAGGAACAAGAATGCGCATTAATTTTAAAAATATACACATTACGAAAAATCTGTTACGTTAGTGTACTGTACATCATCCCAGCATAACGCGTATTACTTATTGCTAAAAACATTTACAATTTCCAATATTCCTTGGAATTCGTTGTTCCGTCCTCTGTTCTTCATCGTTCTCTTTGGTCACTTATTTATTACTTCATGGATAATTTGTGGGAGAGGTCAACGTTCGCATATATTATGTTTATACTTACTTGCAAATTGCCGTGGATCCTGAATAAGTGTAATTTTGTGTCAGGAGAAAAAAAAACATATCCGAATATATTTATAATGAAATATATGATATACGGTACGCTAATGCTAAAAAAGTGGGGTCAATTCTAGAGAATTATTCTATCATAATTTTTAACAGCCTATATTATTTTGTTAATCATTAAAATCACTAACAATAATACTACTTTCGGAAATCGCGTTGGAATTCTTTTAACATAGTTAACTCAGAGAAAAATGTTTTATATAGTTACAATCGGATATTATTATTTTGTGGGTCAAGGTAAAAGATCTCTGCGTTTATTGCCACGAGTTCCGAGTTTCAAGACTACTGTATAAAACATGGAATTAGTGGAATTTAAAGCTGTTTTGTAATAGCATTATTATTTTACTACTTCGAGCCATCGAACGAATAAACAGCCCGTGACGGAAAAAAAGTGTAGCTGCTGCTACATATATTTGGTTAGAAAAGGTAAGGTAAAAAATAAAAAAGTAAATCCGATCTTTAGATTCGAACCCAAAAGTACCACATGGGAACAATATGAAGGCTATGTTGCGTTACCGTAGCAAATCAGCTTACGTGCTGTGGTATATATTTAACACGAAGGAAACGAGAAATGACTTCCGCTTTCGCAGAAGAAAACTAAAGAAGAATAAAAGAATATGAAAAGAATTTTGTCACACTCTGTTACAGAAGCATTGTGTTTGAATGTCTCCTGGAAATTGCAGCGACTTGGATCGGAGATGTGAGAGGGAATATTCAGAAATGTTTTAAGACCTGTAGTTTCTGAAAAGAATAAGGGAGTTTGAGGAATGCTGACTTTTGTAACTTTTTATTCAGTCCTACTGAATAATAATAATTTTTAAGTGACGTGATAATACATTAGTAATCATTCTATTTTTTCTCTTACGTAATCTCGGTAATATTTTCTTATTATACATGTGTACGTTAGCAAATGACGAGAATGATATTTGGGTTATAGTTTCGTTACCATGTTGTAGATCTTGCCTTATTCCTAATTTTTTTTGACAAATTTATGATAATGCAAACTTTCACGATCTGCTGTTTCAGTGTGTGCGTATGTAGTTTTGAACTGTTAAATTTTCTGTGCACAAAAAAGAACAACTTATTTTCACAAACGGACGAGTTGAGTCTGCCATTCATTTATTTATTTACAGTAATAAAATAAATAGTTTTGTTATCAGGAGTTATGACTCCTGAGTCTACTTATTTCACCACAAAAAAATAATAATCAATGTCATAAAAATGGAATAAGGAGTGTCGAAATCTTGAAATTCTTATAAGAGATGTTTCGGCTTTTAACATTTGCTTATGTTAATGTAACACTTTTTGAATAAGAACTATGTTTGCTTTCGTCATTATAAAAACGGCGCTTTATATATTTTCTGAATTAAAATTCTGACGAAATAAAAGAACATCACGGCACAGTGTCAGTCAATTATCCGACAGCAAATATATTTTGACACACCCATTTTCCGACCCATGAAAACCCATTATCGTTTGTTTACGAGCTGAAAAATTAAAACCATACAAGTCACAACCGTAATCTCCACAAGTACATGTATTGTTTCTATGACTACATTTTTAATAATGCAGTAATAAATATGTATTAATCCACGTACATTTTAATTAAATACGTGTTATCACTAATTTCAGAAATATATTTTTAACTCATTAGAACGAGAACAAGAAATATGTCTTTTGTAATATTAATTATAGCTACTGAAGAATATTGCACTTCTAAATAGCGTAATGCGAACTTCTGGAAATCAGGTTCTCCCAGCATAGTCTGTTATTGCAACAAAAGAATCGTGTTTCTGAATATCTTGATGAAATTGAATATTTTTTCTTGTTATTTCTTTTAATGTACAGTAAGTAGGTCTTTTGGGTGTATATAATTATCCTAGTTGTCTGTTTATTTAAAATAGGGAGGTATTGAGAATATAGGTATGCGTGCGGCAATAACTTTCCACAGTGTTATAAGTTGTGAGGTGTGTCCCTCGAATATGAAATGAAATCTAACCACCTCGATTGATTATAGAGCTGTGTTCGCAGGAAGGTCATCGTTGACATGATGTTATATGTTTCGTGGGTGATTATTGTCAAAGCTATAAATATCACCGGGAATTCATTTGCATTCGTAATGAAGATTAGAAGTTTAACGTTGGGCTCCATTATTTTTTTTTTACATGGACATGAATACAACATTGTGAGTGAATGCCAGGAACCAGCAGTAAATCTAAATGAAATAGACGATTTACGTACCTACAGTAGAAGTTCATCGCGTTGACTTCCGCAGTCCACATGAACCGTGACTGATTTCTTGAGGACGCTCTGGAAGTCCTATTTCAGCATTATTTTCAGAGAAGATCAATATTATGCAGACAAAGAACTTAATTTTATCTTCTGTAAATGACATTCAAATATAGAATAGCTTTGGTATCTTAAAGATATTAACTGCGGGTCCTACAGGCCACAAGTTCATGCAGGAGTGCAGAAAATTGGTTTTATACTACTGGATAATTCATGAACATATAATTAATTTAGTTTTAGTTTGTAGTTTTTAATTGTAATTTCTGACGTTTCTCTTTCAGTGGTGTTGACTTTGAGCCATTGGTTTGTCGGAAATGTGCAAAGCGGAGATGTGAAAGGAAAGAAATCATCACCGAAATCGTCGAAACTGAATTAAAATATGGACGTGATTTGAAAATTATCTTAGATGAATTCTACCGTCCGATGTTGGTTGCTGGACTCCTAAATGCAGAACAACTATCGTCCATATTTTTGAATGTTCAGGATCTGTCTGATTCAAATGCAAAGTTCACGGAAAGGCTAAAGGTGAGAAAATATCAGCAATGTGAGTTTTGCATGTGCAGGCAATTAAGAGATCGTTAAAAAAATATTGTGCATCTAATGTTTCTTTACCTAAAAGTAAATTCAACTTTTTCAATTAGGATTTTTCTGAAAGAAAAAAAAATATCACGAATAAAAAAGTATTTTGAAAGTAAAGGTATACAGATAATTTCTCGATGTGTAAGTTTCATTGTCGAAAATTGGTTTTATTTTAACAGGTGAGATTGCAATTCATCAATAGATGAAATATTACTATCAGATACAAATCAGATGCCATTTGATCACTTTGTTATGAATCCTTTGACATTCGTTGGTGTTACCATTTGATCTAACACTCACCATCTCTTACTTTCTACTTCATAATTTTATAGGATGCCATAGAAATAGCTTTGGAACAAGGAGATGAGGATTTGACCACCGTAAATGTTGGTAGGATCTTCATAGATGCTTCAGGAATGCTTAATGTATTTGAGGCATATTGCACAAGGCAAGGAGGATCGTCAGTTCTCTTGGCACAATTAGAAAAAGAAAAAGAACTCCTAAGAATATTCTTGAAAGTTTCGCAAATGGAAAATGCGGTTCTCAGGAGAATGAATTTGTCATCATTTCTAATGGTAAGCAGTGTGTAGTGTACTGCTTAGCCAACTAAACAAAACCCGTGGGTGGAGTCAAATGTTTCCATCCCCCTTCACTTTTCTCAACTCCTTCTACTTCTGATGAAATAGGACGAGAGTGGCACAAGAATATTGCATTACAATTATCCGATATGTTTGAAACTAAGCAGAGCTATTAATGAAATTATCACAATATTTTATTATTACTATTGTTACGGTATACAGCTTCCCTTTATTAATTTCTTTATTCGAAAGGTGAAAAACTGCTTTCATGATTAAAACATAAAATTTTATTCACCAATTATCGATATTTGAAGAAATATGAAACAAAATGCTAAATAGACATTAATAAATGTTAATCATAAAAAAGAAATCATGTTAATAACATGTGAATATACCACATAAGATCCCTAAAGAGTAAATATAGAAATTTCTAGTGACTGATATTAGGCTACGGAATCCTCCCTGTCAGTAGCAAACAGTTCGATGCCACAAATGTACTAACGCCGTTGCTATTATTTTCACTGTGAAATGTTTTCCCTTTCAACATTGTGAATCCAAATACATCAATAAATTAATAAACAAGTGAAAATTAGTAAAATAAAAAATAAAAAAGCGCGAGCGGATATCCGAAACAAGATTGGACAATTTGTCAAAAATGTCCCTCCGAATTTTCGAAGGAAGGTAAGTAGGGAAGTCAAATGAAAGTGCCTCAGGATACATAAACCACAAGGCTCTTCTTTAGTTGGTAGAGCAGTACAGGTGCATAATTTGAGAATTTAACTTTTCATAATAATGATACCAGAGGTGGAAGTTTGTGTTGAACCTCCCCCCTCACCATCTACTCACGGATTGAGGACTTGCCCGCCATCCCTCATCCCTCCCTCAATGTCCTCTTTTACCATTTAACCCTCTCTTCAATCTCACGTCATGTATTGCTCTCACCTCGCCGTCCTCTCTTTACTTGATAACGAGGAGTACCCGCACCGCAGCTCACCTCTCCCAACTGAGGGCAAGGGTGAATGAGGTTGAGGTTCAACTTGGTGAGGTCATTTTCAATTAGATAACATAATTTACAACTCTAATTGACTCTAAGTGAACAATAGACTGTTGATAATGTTAAGGATATGGTTGCCCTCCCTCCTCTCCATATTTTAATATATCGTCCTCACATTGCCCCTCCCTCCTTTTTGAAGGTGAGGATTGCCCTCTCATCTTCTCTTGATGAAGAGGGATTCGCTCCTCACCTCAAAAAAATTGAGGACGAGG